>WSXT02223512.1:0-16756 GCA_011762715.2 Neuroterus valhalla | reverse complement strand
CCAACGTAAAAACTACTTTTTCGGAATCAGGAGATCTCAAAACGTGGAGATTTCATAAATTCCGCGAAAGTCGATTTGCAATGAGTCGATAAGAATGTAAAAAGTTCAACAACACATGAATAATAATAATAAAAATATATTTTGACATATTTGCATTTGCAGGTTGCTATATAATTTATTAGCGTATAAATATAAGCACAAACGAAAATTTAGAAAATTCATTTTTGAATATTTAAAGATATAAAAGAAAAACTCAAATATGAAAAAGAATCAAATTTTTATCAATTGATTTAAACATATTTCTAAAACATGAAAAACATACAATTAACAATAATGAAATGTTTAAATAATAATTTTAAAAAAGATACACACAAACTGTCAAATAGTTGAATAGTTAACTCGGAGCGCTGCAAAAAAATACAAAAACCCTTTTTTAAATTTTAAAGATGATTCAAAATGTAGTTTAAAAAATTGAATATCAATTAGATGAAACTTTTTATCTAGGGTCATCGAAAAATAATGCAAAAAATTACTATTTTCATCTAGCTGTTGGAAAACATTTCTACTTTCGTGCCTAGAAAAATCTAAGATATTCACGAAAAATCGTGTTGTTTGCAAAAATTTTAGTACAAAAAAACGTGCTGTTAGCATTTAATTCAGCTTGCACTGTTCTAAAACCTAAAACCTAAACAACCGATCAAATAAGAGGCCTTTTGCTCCGCACACATAAAAAATCACACACAGCCAGTAATATGGTATTTGCATGAGAATATTTCAGAATGGAATCTTCCTTCATTCTGATAGTATCTTTTTGGGTAATACAATCTTTTGAAAAGGCAACCTTAATTCGGTAAACAGTATTAAGATCATACGAACAATAGTAAAATATTTCTAAGATTTATTCGCAAAAGATGATTCTTCAGCAGTTGTTAAGATCAAAATGATTTTTTTTTGTCCAAGAAATGTGATAATTTAATTTTTAATAATAAAATTCTTTTGTAATGAACCTCGCGTAGATGTTTTTACTAAACATCGTGGTCGTATGGAGCATTTAGATTACTCGAGAACTGCAGGCACAATAAGAACTCATTTAGGATTATTAGTCTGATGCAGTAATTGCGAATGACTTCAAAAGGTATAATAGCAGCATATATACAAGAATGATGCTTCTCCGAACAAACGATTTCGTTCTTCGATAAAAGATAACAAAAATACCTTCTTTCTGATAACGTTTTAGGGAACAAGAACCTTTAAGACGCAGTAGTTCTTGGAAGAAAATTGTGCTTATTCATATAAATTCCTATCAAAAGATGAACTAATAGCTACACTCATCACGTTATTACGCATTTTTGTTGTGACAAATAATTAGCTGGTATTTTTATGAACCAATTATCGAGGACAATCTTTAAAAAAAAAGAAACCCATTATTATAAAAATATTTGTGGACATATCTATGAATCTGTTTTAAAAACCTTCCAAAGTACGTACTTGGACCTGATGGATTTTTCACAATTTGAATTATGCTTTTGTAAAATGCTGTCTTAGTAAATAAGCTATTCGAATCAAAATCGTTTAACATGCTGAAATCTGAAGACTGAAGAATAAAGTATTTGAACTCAAACGAATTTCAGTCAGAAACGTAATGATGTGTTCAATTTGAAGTTTGAATATTCAAAGTTGACAAATTTGTGTAGAAATCGTTCGAAAGCAAACCATTTCAAATTCAAATCCTTCGACAAAGAAAACTTCCTAACTAAACGTATAAACTTGGAGGATTTACAGTTTATTTATTGAAGCATTCGAAATCATTCATTTTTTAATTTCAAAGCTTCATTCGCTCCCTGTAGAATGACAAAATGCTCTGTTGAGCAATCCAATAAGGTAAAGCATGAGATTATAACAATGATATCAATACGACAAAATGAATAGGAACTATTAAAAATA
Source organism: Neuroterus valhalla (assembly GCA_011762715.2). Taxonomy (NCBI): domain Eukaryota; kingdom Metazoa; phylum Arthropoda; class Insecta; order Hymenoptera; family Cynipidae; genus Neuroterus; species Neuroterus valhalla. Next base: position 14,812 of record WSXT02223512.1, on the reverse strand, counting down.
TTCTGAGAATAGAAGCAAGGTAGGTTTTTATTGATAATTATATTTCTCAATCTGGAAAGTGAAATAATACTCAATAAACTTGTTTCTGACTGATTACTTGCGGAGTTCCTGCACACTTTTATCTGGAAGCTTAAGGAGCTCTAACTACGCAATATTGGAAAAACGTTTTGTTGTCTTCGTTGCTGCATATTCGATATAACAGTGTTACTTTGCATTCCATGCATATCAACTTAAAGTTAAACATTTATTACATTCTCATTATAATGAGAAGGTATTCGTTTTATGTGAAAATCGACTTTCACGGAATTTATGAAATCTACGCGTTTTGAGACCTCCTGATTCCGAAAAAGCAGTTTTTACGTTAGTGTCTGTCTATGGTCGTCGTCGTTGCCGGCGTTGTCGTCATCTTTGTCGTTGTCTTTGTCGGTGGCGTCGTTTTCGTCATCTTTGTCGTTGTCTTTGTCGGTGTCGGTGTCCTCGGTGTCGCCGTCTTTGTCGTTGTCGTTGTTGTCGTCGTTGTCGTCCCTGTCGTTGTCGTCCCTGTCGTCGTTGTCGTTGTCGTCGTCATTGTCGTCGTCATTGTCGTTGTCGTTGTCGTTGTCGTTGTCGTTGTCGTTGACGCTGTCGTTGTCGTTGTCGTTGTCGTCTGTATACTCCATAACTTTTGTAAGACTAATGGAATTGGATTGCCCTTTGGCACACATTTTCAGGGACCAAAAAGACAAGTCAAGTTCTCTAAAAATCGAAAATTCCAATTTTGATCGCACAAAAAATAATGAAAAATAAACTGTGAACTCAATAACTTTTGAAAGAATGATCATATTCGATCGTGCTTTGACACCCATTTTGAAGAATCGAAAAGACAAGTCGGGTTTGTTCACTAGCTATTTTGGATCCAGAAAAAAACTGCCCGCTGCGCGGGCACATTCTCATCGCGCGCTTCGCGAACGGCTCGCTTCGCTCGCAAATTTGAACGCGCCTAGAGCGCGCGACTTTCGGATCTCGTGCTACGCGCTCGGCCTTTGTACATCCCTACAGTTTTATATAGAGCTTGTGAAACTCGAAAGCGAAAAGTCGACTCATTTAATTTGATGAGTGTGAATTCTCTTTTGTTAAAGCTTCCCCGGCTTTAATGAATACATTCTCATCACGTGTCTCGTGTTGCGCACTCGATCAAAGCTTGTCCAAAACGGTTGTTCAAACGTTCATTTTTTAATATTTATTATGTGCTTTTTTATAAATGAAGCGAAAACTACTTGTCTTATCAAAAAGTTTACTTTACCAAATTTGTAGATCTTTTTTTGGTGCACAATTTTTGTATTGTTATATTTTCCCGTACCTTACATAGTTTGACCAGAAACTGAATCTTTCTATTCTTCATTTTTTTTTACACCAAAATTTGAATTTTCGATTCTTTTAGAAAACTCGAACAGTTGTGAAGATCATCCTGGAGGGCTCCAAAAAAGAAACATTTTTATCTTTTTAACTTTTTTTCATATCTTGCGATGTGTGGCTGAAAATTCGCATTTTCGTTTACGTTTTTGAATTTTCAAAATACCACAACTCTGACAATTTTGTATGAAAATAAATTGTTTCACTTTTTGCGTGCTACGAGAAATTGTATTTCCATACCTTGTGTTTCGGAAGAAAAAGTCCAAAAAAATGTTCAAAATGCTTCCCCTCCCCCCTTTTATTTTTCATCCAAAATAGCTGGTTGACGAATTCGTCCTTTTTTTCCGGTTCTAAAAAAGTGTGCAAAGCACAATCCAATATGATCATTGTTTCGAAAGTTATCGAGTATACATACGACGACAACGACGACAAAAACGACGACAACGACGACAACGACGACGACAACGACAACAGACAGACACCAAGATAAAAACTACTTTTTCGGAATCAGGAGGTCTCAAAACGTGGAGATTTCATAAATTCTGCGAAAGTCAATTTTCACATAAAACCAGTACCTTCTCATTATGATGAGAATATAATAAAACAGGAGGAGCATTTTGAAATTTTTTTTTACTTCTTTTTGCAAGATTAAGATATTGTAAGTATGGCTCCTTGTAGTTCGTATAAAGTGGAACAATTTATCCGACCGATTTTTTTTGTTAGAAACGAAATTTTCAGAGTTGTGGCTTTTTCAACATTCAAAAATATAAACGAAAATGCGAATTTCGTGCCAAATAACGCAAGATTGAAAAAAAAGTCAGAAGGAAACAAGGTTTCTTCTTGAGAGTCGTACAAGATCGTTGATACGACTTTTTGAATTTTCTCTAAAAATCGAACATTTCGAATTTGATCGAACAAAAAAAAATGGAAAAAAATGCCAATTTAGGAATAAAATTGTTCTTCGAAAGAACTCCTACCAATTTTGTTCAATTTTTTTCTCATGCGATGCATAGTTTTGGTATTATTCCGAAAAAACAACATTTCAAACAAAAGTCAAGTTTCTAGCAAAACCTAACAAGATACAAAGGAAAGTTTGAAGTGAAAAACTGTTCTTTATTATGGGATGCGTGGTTTTTGTTTAAATTGTAATTATATTAATATTAGAAATAGACCAACTAAATTTTTTTCAACAAAACAAGGTACGAGGTATATAAATTATTATTTTAAACATTTTATGCATTAGAGTTAAAGTTAATATAGAAAAGTTTGCGTTTCGGACAGATTTTGATCGAGTGCGCAGCACGAGACACACGATGAGAATGTATTCGTTAAAGCCGGAGAAGCTTTAACAAATGCGAATTCACAATCAACAAATACAGCAGCCAGCATTCTATTGTGTAATTTCAAGAGCTCTGTACGCAAACGTAGAGAATTACAAAGACCGAGCGAGTAGCGCGAGGTAAATTCAAAACCGAGCGCGAAGCGCGAAGTACATTTTTATCGAGCGCGAACCGCGAGGTCCGAAAGACGCGCGCCCTAGCCTAGGTGCGCTGAAACTTGCGAGCGAAAAAAAAGGTTGTTCAGGAACAAAAGCATCGTCCTCTTGCCCGTTTTCTTTTGAACCACATAAAAATCTCCTTCACACGAAGAAGATTATTTGATTGGGAAATTAGATTAGGTTTGTTGCAATGAGGATAATAACAATTGCTGCAAAAATTTTTTCCCTGGGGCAAATGGAAATCCACTTGGCCTTGATTTGAAGAGGAAATTTTATTTTCATCCAAACACATCCTTTTGACACAAGCGGAAATTTGTCGGAGTAGATAGGTTCAGCAGAATCTAATATCGGACAGGAAAGCCCGAAAAAGTAATACTGAGCGCCTTATTTCAAAATGGCCAAAAATGAGACTTAAAATTCGACGAAACACCCGAGCAGGTATACATTTTCGAATCAGAAGAACTCATGATTAATCGACAGTACAATATCTCAATAGAACTGGATACTCTAATAGGGTCCGTAGCAAACAAGGAAGGTTCTTTTTGGATTGGTAATCAAACACAACCAATGAATACTATAGTTCTGGACCTGCTGTTAAAAACAATTTCATATGTTATAGATACTCCCTTATATAGAATCATTTTTTGAGGAGATTGAGGCTGTTCAAGTTACAAAACTGGAAAAAATGTTCAGAGAACTGCCTCAGCCAACAATGATAAAAAGATCAAATGTAATACAACAACATCGCAAGACCATCCTAACCTTTGAACTTTCATTCAATCTTTCATTTAAACTAGCTTTATGACTCGAATACCGAAATGACTTAAGACCCATTTATAATCGAGTGCAAAAAACGATACAAAATCTTTTCAAATTGTAAGCCAGCGTTTTAAATTACAATTAGTCTTCTGAAAAGAACGCCTAAGAACAAGAGACAAAGACTTGAATATGACGCGACTCCGGTATCCATCAGTCTCTTTATCAGTACAAGGATACGGATAGGAATTTTTAATCTTCCCGAATGAAAATGTTGGTTAATACAATATTGGTTCGTTCTTGCTAAGATTTTCTAGTTTGTTCTACGCATGTTGATCATAATTCTTATAACTACTCCACACTCTTAGAACTAGAAATATACTTAGTTAGAGGAAGAAGATTGAGGACAATGATTCTACAACAAAAACTACATGTCGTTTAATAAGTCCCACAAGGTCATGAGCCAGAAAAGTTTGTAACATCAATCTGACATGAATTTTTCGTTATTGGGCGAAGGTTATAACAGGTGAATTTGACTTTAGAATATTTTTTCATCCATAAGACAACTAAGTATTCCGATCGAGGAGAACAATCTTGTAAAGAGCCAATCCTAAAAACAGTTTGCTATCTCCTTAGTTTCACATAATTTTCTATTATGCAAGGTGAGAAATATTTTAATTTTTATCCTAATGGTATTGTGTTTTGATGGTATGGAATAAGTTACTGTACATGAATTCATGGAAGTAAAATTCAAATACTAACCTTTACAGTTTTGCAGCCAGCATGACAAGCGGAAATGAAGGTCTGTCCTTCTTCAGAACAAACTGGATTGTAGGTTACATAATCACAATAACAAAATTCATTGCAGGGAAGCATTGTTTTGAGAGAACCATTGGGTTGAAGAGCAACCTGGTTATCATTATCAGAACATCCTAAGAAAGCATAGGATATCATTCCTATAACAGATACAGCCCCAATCATAACATTCCAGGCAGCAAGGTATCTGGCTTTTGGTTTATACTTCGAGATCATCAATCCGGAAAGAAGAATCCCGAAAGCACTGAAAACTAGACCCACTGTTCCAGTAATTAGAGATGATACTGAGGCTGATTGTTTGTACTGAGTTTCTATATATTTAGGCATGAATATCCAATAAGGCATGTAACCCATAAAGTAAAACACAGATGCTAGATTGTTGCACATAAAGGAACTGTTGGTCACAAGTCGTTTGAATGTCATCATCATATCTTTGAACGACAGCAATTCCGGTTCCTCTATTTCTTTAAAATTTGATCCTGATTTGTTCTTTTGCAGAGCCAGTGATTTTCGTGCGGCTGCACGAGGAAGGGTTTTTGGGAAGAGGGCCATTATACTTGCGAAGAGGAAAAGTAAAATTGCTAGGATAATCCAACCCAGCCACCATGCGCCAAGCCATCTGAAATTAAAATTATTATCGATTTTCTGAATGCATTTATGATTTAACCCTATCATCGAAATTTAAAAACAAATATGTCCTCTCACTTTTTAAATTAGAGGAAAATATTGTTTACATCTTTTAAATATACTTAATTTTTTGACAATCATAATTTCTTACTTTTCAAAAGGCGAAGAAGAGATGAAGGTACTTCGTCAAGGATAGCCTTTGCCACAACCATACTTCTCTTACACTGATGAATTGTTTGTTGTAATATTTTTCCCACCTAATCTTTAGACTCTAATGGAGGCTCATATAGACTTATTTTTCTCCGAATATTGCGATGTTGTCTATTTTTGTTCAAAGTTAAAATCAAGTAATTCTTGCGCCTGAAAATCAGCACCGCCTTGCATGCTGAATAGAGGTCATTGGCCTGCACTGCCATGCCGGCCTCAAGTATCCTCGACAAATGCAACGGGTAACGTCCATGTCGACCTTGAACCGTTGGTAATGAAAATTTTGTAACTGAGCGTATAACCATGATTCGTATTGTCGGAAATTTTAACATGTATTTTCGGCACTAGTACTGCGATGCGTAGAATGAATGCGCGCCAGCGCTCCCAGATCTGGGGATTTATTTCCAGATCTGAATAGACCTCCAAATTTCTGGAATTTATCGATTTCTGGAAAACTTCAAGATATTTGTTCTTAAAATCATAAGACTGATTTTTTTTTTCTATTCAGGAAGCAAATTAATGTTATTTGTATCTAATTCATTGGATGAAACGCAAGAATGCGGTGATTTTCACGAAAATATTTTTATGAATATTTCTGAATGAAATGGATGTACCGCAATTGAAATCAGTGCGAAACACTTCAAATAGAAAGTCAAGATATATTTCATTCACAAGATATATTTGAAAGATCAAACGAAAAAGAAATGAAATTGTACTGTTTGGTTGAAAATTCTATTATTTTTGTCGAAAATAGAAATGTTTTCGATAAAATATGCCGTCTTGGCTTGGAAATCCATAACAATATGGTTGCGCTTTATTTTATTTTTCAGCTGGATAATCTTATCTGGTTGAAGATGCAATTTTTTAGCAAAAAATCGTCCATTTAGGTTTCAAAATTTGTTTTTACATTCTCATTCTGAATAAGAAGCTATTCCTCTTATGCGAAAATTGACATTCGCGGATATAATGAAATCTCCACGTTTTGAGATACCCTGAGTCAGAAAAAACGATTTTTATGAAGGTGTCTGTCTGTCTGTAGTCGGTAGTCTGTTATCTCTATAATCGATAACTTTCGAAAGAATGATCATATTGGATTGTGCTTTGGCACACTTATTTGAAACAGGAAAACAAAAGATAAGTTCGTTAACCAGCTATTTTGGGGGGAAAATCAGAGAGGGGGAGCATTTTGAAACAAATTTTGGACTTTTTTTTTAAGAATCCAAAATTGTAAGTACGGTTTCTTGTTGTAGGTAAAAAGTGGAACAATTTATCTTCGTGGATTTTTTTGATCAAAACAAAATTGTCAGAGTTTTGGCATTTTTAAAATTAAAATATATGAACGGAAATGAGAATTTTTAGCCAAACAACGCAAGGCATGAAAAAAAGTTTGGAAAAAAAAATTTTTTTTTTTGGGATCCGTCCAGGGTGATATTTACAACTTTTCGAGTTTTCTCAAAAAATCGAAAATTCAAATTTTTTGTATATTAGAAAGATTTTACTATTCACTTGAAAATTTGTATTTTTTAGTTATATTCGACAGCTTCTTATTCAAAACCAAAACTTTTTTTGGTGTATGCATCTTTTGTTACATTTCTTGTTAAAAATCTATCTCTGTTGATGAAGATTCAAAAAGAGCGGAAGAGAGTGAGTTAGGTTGAGAAGATAAAAAGGAAAGAAGAAGATAAAGTGTAAAAAGAGAAAAAAAGAAAAGAAGGAGAATAGATTTATGACAAGAAGGGAGTTGAGTGAGGAAGAAATTTACGGAAGAGATAAGGTAACAATCAGAAAGAGGTAGAAGAAGAGAAGAAGGGAGAAGAAGGAGGAGAAGAGAGGAGAGGATGAATAAAAAAGAACAGAAGAAAGAGAAAAGTAGGAGAAGATGAAATGAAAAGAAGTGAAAAAAAAATAAAAGATAGATGAGAAGTGTGAAAGGAAGGGGAGAAAAGGAGAAAAAGAGACAAAACAAAAGAGAAGAGAAGGCGTGAATATAAGAATTTGTTAAAGGAAAGAAGGCATAAAGTAAAGAAAAGAACACGATCAGGAGAGAATAGGCGACAGAGGGAGGAAGAATTCTACGGGGAAGAGAGAAGAAAATAATCAAGAGGGGAAGAGAGCTGGGAGAAGAGGAAAAAAGGAGAATAAAAGAAGAAGAGAAGCAGAAAGTTTAGCAAAGAAGAGGGGAAGAAAAGAAGAGAGTTAAAAGAAAAAGAGGAGAAGAAAAAAGCGAAGGAATGAAGAGAAACTAGAAAAAAAGAAGAAGCAAAAAAGAGAGGGAGAAAAGAAGACAGTTAGGATATGAAGAGAAGAAAGGGTTGGGAGAAAAGAGGACGAGCATAGAAGAGAAAGAGGTAAACAGAGACAATAGGAAAAAAGTAGAAGAGGATAACAAGGGAACAAAGAAATAAAGAGAAGGATACAAGTAGTGAATAAAAAAAGAAGAGCAAAGAGAGTTGAGGAAAAGAGAAAAGAAAGGAGTACATAATAAGTGAAGAAAAGAAGACAAGAGAAGAACGGGAAAAGACAAAAATACAAGAAGGGAAGGAAAGTCGAATAAAAGAAAAAAGACAAAGCGGAAAAAGAAGATAGAGGAGAAGGTGAATAATAGAGGAGAAGAAAGTTTAAAGGTTAAGAGAAGAAGAAGAAAAGGAAAGAAGAAGGGAGTCGAAGGAAAGGGAGGGTAAGGCCAAGAAGAGGGGAAGAGATGATGAGAATAATGAGAAAAATAAAAGGAGAATTGCAGGACGAGAAGAGGAGATAGAAGAAAAGAAGAAAATAGAGTTGGGAGAGCATCTAAAAAGTGAAAAAAATTTATCCTGATCATTTTTTTCGATAAAAACAAAATTGTTAGAGTAATAGTATTTTCAAAATTCAAAAATATAAAAGAAAATGGGAATTTTTAGCCAAATAACGCAAGATTAAAAAGAAAGTCACAGAGAAAAAAAGGTTTCTTCTTGGGATCCGTAGAAGATCGTGTATACAACTTTTTGGATTTTCTCAAAAAATCGAAGATTTCAATTTTCATCGCACAAAAAATAATGAAAAATAGTCTGTGAACTCGATAACTTTCGAAGGAATGATCACATTCTATCGTGCTTTGGCATCCATTTTGAGGGGACAAAAACACAAGTCGAGTTCGTTGACCAGCTATTTTGGATCAAAAATGAGAGAGAGGGAGCATTTTGAAAACATTTTTGGAATTTTTTTTCAAGACTTGAAAATTGCAGGTGCAATTTCTTGTAGCACGTAAGAAGTTCAACAATTTATGCTCATTTTTTTCGATAAAAACCAAATTGTCAGAGTTTTGGTATTTTCAAAAGTCGAGAATATAAAAGAAGATGAGAATTTTTAATCAAATTACGCAAGATTAGAAAAAAAGTCGAAAGGAAAAAAGGTTTCTTCTTGGGAACCGTAAAGGATCGTCAATACAAATTTTGGAATTTTCCTAAAAAATCGAAATTCACAATTTTCCTCGCTAAAAAAAAATGAAAAAAAATCTGTGAAATCGATAACTTTCGGAAGAATGATCATTTTCTATCGTGCTTTGGCACCCATTCTGAGGGACCAAAAAGACAAGTCGAGTTCGTTGACCAGCTATTTTGGATTGAAAAAAAAATAAAGGGAGCATTTTGAAAATTTTTTTGGACTTTTTTCTCCAAAACTCAAAAATTGTAAAGACGGTTTCTCTTAGTAAGTAAAAAGTGAACCAATTCATCCTCATGGTTTTCTTTTAATAGAAACAAAATTGTCAAAGTTGTGGCATTTTCAAAATTCAAAAGTATAAACGAAAATGAGAATTTTAAGCCAAACAACGCAAGATATGAAAAAAAGTTTAAAGAAAAAAAATGTTTCTTTTTCGGACCCCTCCAGGATGATCTTTATAACTTTTCAACTTTTTGAAAGGACGAGAAGTTTTTGCTTTATTTATGAAAAAGCATGTAAAAAATGAAAAAATGAACTTTTGGACAATTGACACAAGCTTAGGAAAAATCAAATAGAAGTCAAGTTCTTTACCAGGAATTTATCTTTAAATGTGTTATCATTTTCTTTAACAGGATATGTATGTTTCATTTAAATCAGAAAAAATAACTATAAAAATGAAATAATAAAATTTTTGAAAAAATGATCAAGGCTTACACAAAAGATTAATAGAGGAAAATTGTTCACCCGAAAAATATCTTTAAGTTTTTTACAATTTTTCTCATTGGACGCGTAGTTTTTGTTTCAATCGTAAAAACAAAATTAAAAATTGGAAAATCGAATTTCTAGAAAAACTACACAACATGTGAGAAAAATTGGCAACAAATTTTGTTCCCCGCTTTGGAAAAACTTTGATCGAGTGCGCAGCACGAGACACGCTATAAGAATGTATTTATCAGAGCCGGAGAAGCTTTAAAAAAAGAGATTTCATACTCATCAAATTAAAGTAGCACGAGGTAAATTCGTAACCGAGCGCGGAGTGCGAGCTGAGATTACCATCGAGCGCAGAACGTGAGATCCGAAAGACGCGCGTCTCAGGCGCGCTCAAACTTGCGAGCGAAGCGCGCGATGAGAATGTGCCCACGCAGCGGGCAGATTCTTGTGTTTGAAATAAAAACAATTATATTTTTCTTAAACGGTTCATCTCTCAATAGTTTGATTTTGTGAATTTTTTTTTGGAAGAAGGGATGATTGTATGAAGATCGCACGAAAAGTAATTTATTAGGTGTATATTCAACTATGTTCATGTAAATTTTGATTGAAAAATATTGGAAATTCAGAAAGTTATCCAAATAATCATAACGAAATGAAAAAAAATGACGTCATCTGGTGGCACCGATACAACAATGAATATTATCTGAAATCAAAAAACCAAAAATATTATTAATCTGCACGATAGTGGCTATTGTTGCACGCAGCCGTTTTTTCAAAATAATTTTTTTCACAAAATGGTGGCGATTTGTATTTTGTTGTGTGCTTTTGACATTTTTTTTAATTTTCAAAATGTCTAAAAAAATAGTAATTTTTAGAATTTTGAAAATCGGCTACGTGCAATGATAGCCACTATCGTGCAGATTAATAATATTTTTGGTTTTTTGATTTCAGATAATAATTCATTGTTGTATCGGTGCCACCAGATGACGTCATTTTTTTCATTTCGTTATGATTATATGGATATCTTTCTGAATTTCCAATATTTTTCAATAAAAATTTATATGAACATAGTTGAATACATACCTAATAAATTGCTCTTCATGCAATCTTCGAATAAACATCTCTCCTTCAAAAAAAAAATTCACAAATATCGGCTATTTTTAGACCAGTCACAGTGGCGTTCCCCCATAAACGAATTTTCATTTTTATTTTCAGATGTTGCGTCGGATGGAATATCAACTTTAATAATCTCGTGAAAACTGTAACTATTTAATACAAAATGGACTAAAAATCCAAGAAACTTTGAAAAAATTACCTTCTTTGACTCCTGTTTGATTCCTACTTAATAAAAATTCTCTTTGGTAATGAATAATTTTTTTTCTTTGGTTGAACTTTCAAATATTTTATCGTAAACGAAATTCATCTTGACTTTCTATTTGAAGGGTTCCATGCTGATTTCAATTGTGGTACATCAATTTTATCCAAAAATATTTATACACATATTTTCGTTTTTTTATCACCGCATTCTTGTGTTCCATTCAATAAATTAGAAACAAATAACATTAATTTGCTTCCTGAATAAAACAAAAGAATTAGTCTTATGATTTTGAGAACAAATATCTTGAAGGTTTCCAGAAATTGATAAATCGCAGGCATTTAAAAGTCTATTCAGATCTGGAGATAATAATACGTCCAGTTACTAAACTTTCATTACCAACGGTTCAAGGTCGACATAGGCGTTACCCGTTGCATTTGTCGAGGATACTCGAGGCCGGCATAGCAGTGCACGCCAATGACCGTTATTCAGCATGCAAGGCGGTGCCGATTTTCAGGCGCGAGAATTACTTGATTTTAAATATAAACAAAAACAAACAGCAACACAATATTCGGAAAAAAGAAGTCTATACGAGCCTCCATTAGGGTCTAAAGATAAGGTGGGACAAATAATACAACAAACAATTCATCAGTGTAAGAAAATTATAGCTTTCGCGAAAGCCTATCCTCGACGAAGCACCTTAAAAGTCGACGTCTTGTTAATCTTGAGATAGGTGGAAATCTCAACAACGCTCAATTATTGAAACCGATATTGATTATCAAAAAACAAACAGACTCATTAATGGATAAGATGATTTTTGCCATCTCAATATTTGCTTCATCCATATCTAATTATTTGCTCCTACTCAACTCGATGCGAAAATTTATTTTTATCCAAAATTGATAATGAACTATTCTTTATAGACTTCGTTCCTCTTCAAATAAATATTGCTACTGTTTGATTACATCTCAATTTGTTTGTTACACTGCAAAATGCAGTAAAAAAAAGATAGTCTTTAAATATCAATGATATATTTACCTTGGATCCTGAGTAGTAATTGTGGGTGTTAACGTCGGAGTGATATAAAATTTAAGGGAAAAAGATGCAAGGCCATAGCCTATCGCCGGACCCAGCATCCTTAAAAAATATGAAAAACTAATAAGTGCTGGAGTTTTCGACTTTTGAATATTATCGTCCATGTAAGAGACACCTAATGTGTAATATAAAGATCCCCCAACTCCAGATATTGCTTGAGCCACGAAGAGAATAATTTGAGGTGCAAAATTTCCATCTTCTTCTATACAATCATTGTCTCTCTCTTTTCCCAAGCAGAGGAACTTCCTTTGTTTAGATGATATCAAACTTAAATTTGAAAATTTTTGTTGCTTAGCACCATACTCTTTCGTCAACATGAGTGCATCCTCTCCTGGTCCATAAAGGAAATGTGGAAGCATCGTGAGGCAACAAAAGAGAACCACCTAGAAGATTATAATTTGAAGAAAAACTTAAAATTGTGAAAATTGCATGATGCTGAATGTGGATAAAAACAGGGGTGTCCAACGCAAGGCTAGCGCGCTCCTCCTCACTTCCCCTCCTCCGAGCGCTTCTTCGAGAATTCTCTTGTTGTTTCCCCTTTCCACATCGCGTTCGCCGCATGAACACATCCAAGGTAGTTAGAGAGGGGAGTGACGAGTGAAAGTTATCCACACCGTTGCTCACGCGTTGGACACCCCTGGATAAAAGGGATGCAAATAAAAATTATAGCTCATCAATTGATTTTGCCATGTGTTTGAGTAACAATAAAATTGTAACTGTTCTACACTTTTGAAAAAGAAGAGCATAATAGGGAAAAATAATAAATTGATTAAATATAAAATCGATGATAAAAATGCATCAGTAAATACACCTTGTAATACTTTCATGAGGGAATATTTACCAAAGGCTTATCTTGTCTAATGATTATCTGATTGCTACTGGCATTTTTAGTCAGTTATCGTCTTTTCGCTGTATATAAGAGGTGGAAAAAGCCTAATCGTTTTTTACGGAAGGTAATGAATTGGCATCTTGTTTACAATTTGTTTAAATGTCTGACCAACATGAGATTGCGTGCAAAAGCAAATATTCAGCTTCTTGGTCATATCAGGGAATTGAACAATTTATTGTCTCTTCCAATATAAATTTTTTAAAACAAAAAAGATAGTGTTATATAAAACAAAAGTTCCGAAAGATAATTTAGTTTCAGTTTAACATAGAAAACATATGTAGAAACAAATTGTTAGAAACTACTCTTTTTATTGGTTAATTTTATTTTTGGTAATTTATTACAGCTTTATTCCTTGGATAAAACAAATTGGAAAAATATGTATCTCCGTTTATGTTACATGATTCCTCATTTTATTCTTAGTTGCAAAAAGAAACTAAAACCATTCTTGAGCTCAAAAATAATGTAGAGAAATTAATTGATTTAATTAATGGAATTATTTAAATATCTTTAGTCGCTAGGGTTGATTATTTGGGTTTATGGAATCCAGAGCCTCATTATTATTGTGAAGGCTCAATTCCTTCAAAAATTATTTTTATTTGGAAAATAATAATTTTCACATACGACACATTACATTTACCTCGCCCGTTGAATGAATGAAATATGCGGTTGTGCGAGTACGTAACGTACCGCAAGTTGTGAATGAACGTAAATGCGATTTCAGAGCTTCCTAATTTAATTAAGCTCTGGTGTACCATAACTGACAACAATAGCTTCCGTCAAGACGTCTAATTTTCGTTCACGTAGGGCTTACTTTATTCATTACTTATTTATTCATTTTATAATTCATTTAGATCACCTGGCGTTCTTTTATGTATATTTTTTTCAATAATTTATATATTATTATTATTATTTATTTATATATACTTATGCACCTTTATACATATTTAAATATACTTTTCTAGAAATCTAGAGAAATCTAGAGAAATCTGGAAATCGAAAAATTTATTTTCCTAATTCTGTTATATAATGTTTGAATATTTGGAGAAATGATTACAATATCTCTCAAGCTTAATTACATAATTAATTTGAGTTTGCGAACATCTATACTTATAAAAATCTCGTGTCACGATGTTTATCGCCACTAAACTCCGAAACTAATAAACTGATTTTCATGAAATTCTGTATACTGTATGTAATTTGGTCCAACATGACGGATAGGATCATTTTCATCTTCATTAATGACCTCAATATTTTTTCATTGCAAATTGAATGTTTATTATCAGGCAAACAATTATACATATTTGTGAGCTCCATAAGTTCCTAACAGATGGCGGTGTAACTTAGCTGATTGATCCACACTTCAACATTTTAGGTTATCTAGGTTGAGTAAGTAACCAACAGATGGCATCATTTTTCGGCTTCTTCATGCTACAATCTATTTCACGTCACATGTGTTTTCTACATTCTCACACGGGTATCATTTTTTCATTTTATTATAATTACGCTGCGTATCTTTTACACATAAAAAAATTATGATAATATTAATTTGACCTTATTTAATAGTTTAGTATGTAAATAATTCAAAGTATTATAACTCAGCCACAACAACGCGTAGCCGGATCTGCTAATTCTAAATGAATTGTTCAAATATATACGTGGGGTATATAAAGTACCCAAGTTTGCACACAAAGTGGGCCGTTTGAACACATGCGTGCATATTTCACGTTTTTTTAAACAAATTCAAGCAAACAATTCTTTCTTCATTAGATCCTTTTAATGAGAAGGGACAATCCCTTTTGGTGTCAAACATCTATATTTGTAATGATGCATTTAAATAACTTTAATTCAAAAAAACGATTGATTCTCAAACACGTGACAACTTTAACTTTGTTCTTCTTCAAGAAATAAATAAATCATAGACGAGCAATTACGATGAATATTTGTGCATTCGAACGAAAAATTATTATTGAATAATTTATAAATCAATAATCATTTTATTTATTTTTTATTTATTCTTTTCTTGATTTATTTATTTCCATTTTAAAAATTTTTTTAATTATTTTTTTTCCATTTACTCATTTTTTAT
>WSXT02223501.1:0-16758 GCA_011762715.2 Neuroterus valhalla | reverse complement strand
GCGCCATCACTCGGATTAGTTCATCCCCTCCAGATCCCCCGGATCCTAAGGCAATCTACTACCACATACACCTACATGGTCGTTGCAGGGGGCTGCATTTTACTAAGAAGAGAAGGAAGAAGTTTTAGAGGTTAGACTGTTGGACGTTGAATAGAAATTTGAATATGGTTTTCTTCTCAATTTCAAATTTCCTAAATTAAAACATATTTATTTATCATAATATGACAAAAATTTATAAGAATACAATGAATGAAGAAATTCGGAAATAATATTATATTGATTAATTCATTATTGGTAAAAATTAGAAATTTGATCCCGGATTGTGGGGGGTAGGGGGTTAGAGAAATCTAACGCCTATGTTAAATTATATATACTTACTGTAGAAAAAAGCCTTACCAAGGGGGTCGGGTGGGTTGAAATTGAAAAAAAAAACATACGTAATTCGAGGACGACCCCTAACCTATTTAAAGAATTTTAATTAGGAGAATTAATATATTTAGAAAAAAAAAATGAACACTGAATATCGTCATGTGTTTCACGAAACTGTTAAGTGTTTGCAAAAAAAACTTCTTTGTGAGTTTGAAATTTTTAATTTCGGCAGAAAATAGAACGTCGAACGTGTTAAATTTATATAGCTCAGGAAATATTTTATTTACATTCCCTGATTCTCATGGCAAGATTTCTCACACAAATTGATTCATGAAATAAATCAACAATTGTAATGCATTATCATTGTAAACGAATTACTATTGGTTAAGTTGCACACTGAGGAGGTCACCAGTCTCCTGCAGTAATCTGTTAGAAATATCTACATAACTGATGAAATGAGAGCTTGCGAATTCCCCACAAAACAATTTAGTCAATTCTCAATAAAACAAAAAATTTAAAATTAAATTTCAAAGCAAGTTCAAAGAGTAAATATGACGTTCTCATCCTGTTATAATCATGTAGCTATGTCGACTAAAGATTCTTCTGTATTGAAAATTGTTACTTTAACAAAAAAGAATATTGGGAACACATTTCTCGTGAAATGTTGGAAAAATAAAGAAATGTAAAATATACATAATCATACAATTTTGAAGTTTTTTGGAAACATACCTTGTATTTAATTCATATACAAACTTGCTATGATATTTATAAATAAAAATAGTCTTCTCACAAATTGAGAACACTGTTTTTCTTACATACCCTGATATTTTCCGCGTTTGGAGTACGGAAAGTCCTCAACATAAAAGAA
Source organism: Neuroterus valhalla (assembly GCA_011762715.2). Lineage (NCBI taxonomy): Eukaryota > Metazoa > Arthropoda > Insecta > Hymenoptera > Cynipidae > Neuroterus > Neuroterus valhalla. Next base: position 15,521 of record WSXT02223501.1, on the reverse strand, counting down.
GAAAAAGTGAAGGAAAAGTTTTTTCCTTTTTACATTCTTATTCTGAATGAGAAGGTATTGGTTTTATGTGAAAATTGACTTTCGCGGATTTGATGCAATCTCCACGTTTTGAGACCCCCTGAGTCAGAAAAAAATGGTTTTTACAGCGGGGTTTGTCTGTCTGTCTGTAGTCTGTAATCTGTGTACTCGATAACTTTCGAAATAATGATCGGATTGGATTGCCCTTTGGTACACGTTTTAAGGGACCCGAAAGACAGGTCGAGTTCGTTAATCAGCTACTCTGGATGAAAAATCAAAGAGGAAGAACATTTTGAGCATTTGAAAAAAAAAAATTTCCAAGACTCAAAAATTTTGAGTACGGTTTCTTGTAGAAAGTAAACTGTGAAACAATTTATCCTCATGATTTTTTTTGATAAAAGAAAAATTTTCAGAGTTGTGGCATTATCAAAATTCAAAAACATAAAAGAAAATGAGAATATCCAGCCAAATAACGCGAGATTGAATAAAAAGTCAGAGAGAAAAAATGTTTCTTCTTGGGAGCCCTACAAGATCGTGAATACGACTTTTTAACTTTTCTCAAAAAATCGAAAATTCCATTTTTGATTGCACAAAAAATAATAAAAAATAATCTGTGAACTCGATAACTCGTAAAAAGTGAAACAAATTATCCTCATAATTTTTTTTGATAAAAACAGAATTGTCAGAGTTCTGACATCTTCAAAATTCAAAAATATAAACGAAAATGGAAATTTTTCACGCAAACAACGCATGGTATGGAAAAAATTTGGAGGAAAAAAATGTTTCTTCTTGGGATCCCTCCAGGATGATCTTTACAACTTTTGGACTTTTCTCAAAAAATCGAAAATTCAAATTTTGGTCGCACAAAAAATAGTGAAAAATAGAAAGATTCATTTTTTGGTCAATTATTCAAGGTACGGAAAAATGTAAATGAACTAAAATGGTGCGCCAGAAAGAGATCTACGAATTTGCTAGAATCACCTTTTTGATAGAACAAGTAGTTTTTGCTTCATTTATAAAGAGCATATAAAAAATGAAAAAAATGAACTTATGGACGATTCATTTAAGCTTAGGAAAATTCAAATAGACGCAAGTTGTTAACCAGGAAAATATCTTTAAATGTTTTATCAACTTCTTTAACAGAATATGTATTTTTCATTTCAATCAGGAAAGATAACTATAACACTGAAATAATAAAATTTTTGAAAAAATGACTAATGCTAACACAGAAGATTGATAGAGAAAAGTTGTTCATCAAATTTCTAGAAAAACTAAACAACATATGAAAAAAATTAGGCAACAAAACTTCTCCATCGTTTTGGACAAACTCTGATCGAGTGCGCAGCACGAGACACGCGATGAGAATGTATTCGTTAAAGCCGGAGAAGCTTTAACAAAAGAGAATTCAAGCTCATCAAATTCAAGTAGTCGACATTTCGCTTTTGAGTTTCACAAGCTTACTATACAACTGTAGGGAGGTACAAAGGCCGAGCGCGTAACTCGAGGTAAATTTATAACCGAGCACGGAGCGCGAGGTGAGATTACCATCGAGCGCGAAGCGCGAGATCCAAAACTCGCGCGCCCTAGGCACGCTGAAACTTGCAGCAGGCAGCGGGCAGATTTTTTAAAATTAAAAAATGGATTCAATCTCAGAAAAATGAATTATTCCCCTCTTTGTTCTCCAGATCGATAAGAGGCCCCAGCGCAGTCAGGGCTGGCACACCTCTGAACGGATCACTGATGGGAAATGGAGCCGCAACACCCACTATCTCGACACCGACTTCCGGTCAATTCGAAGGAGCCCTTCTGAAGAACAAGAACCTCGGGCAAGATATCCTGCCAAGTCCTGGACAACCCAAGCGGACGGAGAGCTTGTATGTCGCGCCTGCTCGCGGAACGGCCGCTTCCGGAGGAAGTGGTGGAGGCGCAGGGATCAAGGTGAGTCTAATTTACATTTTCTTCTCTCTTTTTTCATTAAATCGCCTTCACCTCCCAAATCATTGGCACACGATCACTTTACTACTCTTTTTACATCTCCTGAATACTCTCACAAATGACCCCGGATCTGGTTTCAGAGCGCGAAATTTCCTCAGAAACTTGGAAACTGTTTCTTGATTTCTTCAGCTCTGGTTCGAAGAATATAAACGCATATGAATATATTTTTGTCTCAAAAAGATATAAAGAAAGATAAATATTTCATGTTTGTAGTATTGGAAGCATTGAAAAATAAAATGTACCTTCATGAATAATAACGCTATAAACAATGTCTATATTCGATGGGATAGCTGTCGAATTTATGAGCTGGAATTTATGGTCTATTCGAAAATGATTGATTTCTAGAAACTCGTTTGAATATTTCATATTTGTAAAGTTATTATCAAAATTCATTCTTCAACCACAGGTGGAGAAATTCGAACTTTTCCAAACTACAATTACTACACTATGTCCACTGGTATAGTTTCCAGATACCATATGTATAATAAATTAGCCCAAATCTTACACAGAATCAACTTTTTCACACAGTTTATTTTAGAAAAATCAAATTAGTTACGAGTTCAAATGTTTATTAGATTTTTAGATAGAATAGGAATTATTATTGTAGAGCTTTCAAATATCTTCTTGATGCTGAAAGGGTGCACAATGGGGTGGTTCAAAAAAATTTTTCTCGAATTTTTATGTAAAACGCCCGGAAATTTTGGTCGAATCCACAAAAAAAATGAATGCATTTGTTTAAAAAAAAATAATAATAATATTTAGAGGTGACGAAAGCCCCATGAAGCTTACCACGTATTTTCCATAAGGAATAGAATGCGAATAAAATAATACTTTTCAAATATCCCTCCATAAGTCTGCTTTATATGGTCCCAAAAAAACCCCATAAGTGAAAAAATGGGGGTTTCGAGTTTTTGGCGCTGATTATGATGCTTTTGCGTTTTTTTACGCAGATTATATCAAATACATAAAATGCTACTTAATACTGATGAGAAGATGTTTATTTGAATTGTTTTAACAATTTATTATTGCTTTTAGCAACTTTCTATGAGAAAAGGGTTAGAAAGCCAAGTTTTTTTTCTGAATTTTTCAACTTATTTTCAACCTTTCAGTTGAAGGGAGGTAAAAATCAAATTAAGTTAACAAAAATAATTGTTTAAAAAAGTTGGTATCAAATTTAACAATTTTCTCTTTGAATAATGCTACAAAGTTAGGTTTTTTCTGAAATTTTCAACTTTTTGTCCACTTTTCACTTAAAGTAAGTAATTATTTGATTTAATTTATCAAAAATAATTGTTTGAACAATTTATAGAAACTTGCGGTTTTTTTCTGAAATCTTTAACTTTCCGTCCGCTTTTCAATTGAAGTGAGTTAATATTTTATTTAATTTAACGGAAATAATTCTTTAAACTCACTCAATGAGGTAATAATTATTGCGAGTTAACAGACATGCTTATTTAAACAATTTATAATGGGATTTGAATGAAATTCAATAAGATTGAATTAGATTGACTTTTACTTCTTTGTTTTCATGGTTTTTTTTTTACCATTGGGAAAAGAACAAAAATAATTTACTTGAAACAATACAAAACTATTTAGAATACGATTCTCTCTAATTGTTTGAACAATATTTTTGTTAACTCTAATTGATGATTACCTCGCTTTAACTGAAATGTTGGAAATAAGTTGAAAAATTAAGAAACAACCTTGACTTTCTAACCTTTTTCTGAAGAGAAAGTTTCTAAAAGCAATAATAAATTGTTAAAACAATTCGAACAAACATATTCTCATCAGTATTAGGTAGCATTTTATGTATTTGAATGAATCTGCGTAAAAAAACGCAAAAAAATCATAATTACCCCCAAAAACTTTAGAAACCCATTTTTTCACTTATGGGGGTTTTTGGGACCCTATAAAGCAGACTAATGGGGGGGGGGATATTTGAAAAGTAATATTTTATTCGCATTCTATGACTAATTGTGAAAATCTCTAAATGTATTTTTTTGAAAAGAAAAAATGCATCTATTTTTTTGTGGATTCGAAAGAATTTCCGAGAATTTTGAAAAAAAATAGAAAAAATTTTGTTCCAACGCATTTTTGGACCACCTTAGTGCACATACAAATTACAGAAAATATTTTAAAAACTGTTGTTTAGCACCGTATTTTTACTAGTATAACATACAAAAATTATGTTTGAAGTTTTCTTCAATGGAAACTTCACACTAATGTCGGGGCCAAAAGTACGCGTGCCTCACTTTGCTCATTCCCACAGCTTTAACCAAAAATCGCATAATATTCTAAAAAGGACTTGTGGAAGCTCAAAGTTTTCCGAATTAGATGATTTATGAATTGTTATTCCAAAAAAATTTTAACAATAATATATGGTAGGTATAACGTGCTGAATAAGAAGGTTTCGAGGATACTCTTTTTGAGCCTCGACTTCGACGGCTCCCTCAAGCGAGCTCGACGTCACCAAAAATCTGCAAAAATCCACAGACACTCCCTAAGTTGTCCTGAAAGCAATGCATTTGTCCCGATTCCGAAATTTGGAATAATTCACTATTTTTAGGCTGGTTTTTCCTAACATATCATCGTGGGAAGGAATAAAGATAAAAAGTTATTTCATGGTTCAAAATGTGTAATTTTATCACCTAATAGAAGTACACTTTTTGAAAATTAAATAAGATCGAAATTTCGCGAGAAAATTATTTGCAAATATTTTTGAATATTAATGCAATATATGGGCAGAAAAAGTGTATTGGGCCCTTGATTGGGCCCAATACAAAGCGTATGCCGTAGACTCGTAGGGCTGGTGGTTACATCCATATCATCATTTCGTAATTAAAAAATTTCAACTTAATTAATCAATGTTTAGTCCAAAATTAAGTCTTTTATTCTTGAAATCAGGTGAGAGTTTTAAACAAAAGTCCTAATTTTGTCCACGCAGTTGAATTCTCTACCAAAATAATTTGATTTTCTCCGAAAAACGATTTTTTAGCCAAGAAGAAAAAAAATTTATATTCAACCGAAAAAGATTTTGCCCGTCAAGAAAATATGAATTTGCAACCAAAATAATTAAGTTAACAACATAATTGTACAATCTGGAACTATAAAGTACGAAATTACTACCATAAAACATGCTTTTGCAACCAAGACAAATTTTTCATCGAAAAAGAAAAGAAATTTCAACGAAAATGTTCATTGTTCAAGCCAAAAAGACGAATTTTCTACAAAAAAGCTAAATATTCAGACCAAAAATATGAGTTGGCAGAAAATATTTGTTTTTCAAGAAAAAATTAAGGTTTCAACATTGTAGTTGAGCTTTTTACCATAATATAATGAATTTTGAATCGAAAAAGACAATTTTTCAACAAAATAGTAAGTTCTATCTTTAACCAAAAAGGATGACTGTAGAAAATTAATGGGATTTTTATAGATTACAGACCTGAGAAAAACAGTTTAAATGGACTTTTCAAAAGCTCTACTTTATATTTATTACATTGAAAATAGCAGGTAAAACAAGTGAAAATTCTGCTTCGGAAATTGAGTTCATTTTTCATTGTAAAAGTTTTTACCTTCAACAAATTAATTAACTATCCTACCTATTAATTTTCCAATACTTATTTGTTGCAATCATCTTCAAAAATTTCATGCGATAGATGAGTCTTTTTATAAACCTTACGATGGGTTTTACAATTGTTTAAATATTGACTGTCCAGAATATTTTAGAATTTTCAAAATACAAGTTTAGATGAAGTTCAAAAATCAGTCTATAATTTACTGCTTTTTATTACCTAATGTTTATTTTATGAGATACAAAATTTAAGAGAGTATGCAATCGAACATCCAATGTAACCAACTAAAAACCAGCCTAAAAATAGTAAATTATTCCAGATTTCGGAATTCGGAAAATTACATTGCTGGTGACGTCCAGCTCGCTTGAGGGAGCCGTCAAAGTCGAGGTTCAAGAAAAGTATCCTCAAAATCTTGTTTTTCATCACGTTTTACCTACCAGATATTGTTAAAAAAAATTTAAAATAACATATCATAAATCATTTTATTTGAACGACTTTGGACTTTCACAAGTGCCTTTCTAGAATATTATGCGATTTTTGATTGAAGCTGTGGAAATGAACAAAGTGAGGGACGCGTACTTTTGGCCCCGACTTCAGTGTCAATTACTGCTCAACAATCTTTCAATTGGACACTTTGTGCACCCCGAAGGCATAACTTTGAAAACGATATTTCTTTCTACATATTAATAGGAATTTGTAGAAGAGTTTTAGGACCATGACCCTGAAAATAAGGTTCAGCTTAAACTGTATTAAAATGAACAAAATAAATTCTAGTTCATGAATTTTTGAATAGCAATGTATATTTTAGTCTAACTTCTCCACTGCGTAAGAGTGAAGAGTCTCTAGCTCGCATATATTAACCCATTCAGCGTTATCCTTAATCCACCTTTATCTGTACCACCCAATTCTCAACCCATCTCGCCAAAATTTTTTTCTCTAACTTTGTGTAACTGTGTGGCGTTTTGTGCTGTGTTCTGTGCATGCCAACCCAGGACGCAAGCCGGATGGTCCCCGCCTTCACCGCAACAGCAAAGGGCCGCGCAACCCTATAAGTATAAGTATCACAAAAAATACATCGTTATGCGAATCGCAGAGCTTATTTGAGCGATTCGAGCCTTAAAGAAAGGTCGCATCCTCTCTGAAACTTTCTGTCCTATTACAAATGCCTCGCTGTGTTATTGCTGCACCGTTCATTTGCCAGGGAGTATTCGCACCAAGTGTACCTCTATGCGCATTAAAATGGTCCAGAAATTATATTTTTCATGAGAAATTTATATCTTGGATGATTCACTTATTTCTTTAAATTGAAAAGATGAACAAAGAGTTTATTTTCTTGCACTGCTGTGATACAATAACATCCGTCCTGAGTATAAATGTCGTACCTAAGTAATTATGACATTGAGAGGGGTGGATAACTTCTGCGATCGGAAAAGTAATAATTCTTGAAACTTTGGAATTTGTATTATTTGATTCAAAATTTCACGTTCCTTTTGAATTTTCTTTGGAATTGACCAAATTTGTAACTCAATTCAAGTTGGGTCATTCTAGAGCAAAACTTCGAAAACGACTATTTCATTTCTTGACAAAGAGTAGTTTCAATTTTCAAATTTTATAATTTCTTGGATTTCAATAATAAGTGAAAACCTTGAAGAGCTCAATTTCGAAATTTCTGATTTTGAGCCTTTTCAACCTTAAATTCTAAAAAAGGTTTGAAAATGTTTGTGTACAAAGTTCTTGATCAAAAGAGGCCTTGTCTGGTCACGAAAATTCGACGAGCATAAACGAAACATTTTCAGTGTGCCTAGACACTTTGATTAAAAATTTCTCGAATCATATGTTTTAACTTTGATTTGGTTCAAGTTTAGGATTGTTGATTTGCTAACACATTTTATATGAAGTTCTGAGAATTTGAAGAATCTTGAGCAAAAAATAAATTTTTTCCCATTCATTTCACGGTAAATATAACAATAAATTTTTTGGAGTCCAAGTATTGGCCTGGGTATAGCCCTCCAAAAAATGTATAAATAATAAATTTTTCTACCAAAAAATAGCTACAATTTTAAATAATTCAATTTAACCAACAGTTTTAATTAAATTTTAATAACAATTTTAACAATATTCAGTTTCAGAATTCTTCATGATCCAGTCTAAAATTTTCCTAATTTTCTCATCATTTCAAGCATAAAGTTTTGCTCGCTGAAATTGGACAAAGTTAAATTTCAAACTTCCCTCTACTGAAAACGGATGAATCAGAAAAAGTATAGGGTAGAGATTACAAACTCAAAAGTTTATATCATATATTCAAAATCTCCTAAAATGTCAATAAATTATGCAATTTCTATATTTTCATGAATTTATTAAATAATTCTGAATTTTGAAGTAACGCTCATCAACGTCAAGTGGCACAATTCAAAAAGTCTCCCATATGAAATTTCATAAAATGTCTTCTCCAAGTTTGAAAAGTTTCATTTGGAAATTATAAATTTCAAATCTTCAGAGCCAACGATTCTTGTTCCTAAACGTTTTAATCTTCCATTTTTAAAAATTCTATTTTGATGTCCGGATGGTTGTATTTTGATTGGTTTATTTCAAGCTTGTCATTCCTAACAATTTTGCAATATTCGGAATCGTTTAATTCTGACCAGTTTGGATTTGAAATAGTCGAAATTCAAATATTTAATTTTAAGATCGCACAATTTTAAAGACACTTTGAATAAACATTTTTCGATTAATATGTTTTAAGTTTGATTTCGTTCAAGTTAAGGATTGTTGATTTGTTAACACATTTTATATGAAATTCTGTGAATTTTAAGAATCCTGAACAGAAATAAATTTTTTTCTACGCGTTTTGCGGTAAATATGACAATACGTTTTTTGGAGTACAAGTATTGATCTTGGTATAACCATCCAAAAAATTTATTAATAATAAATTTTTTTTACCCAGAAAGAGTTACAATTTTAAATAATTCAATTTTACCAAGACTTGAATCTAAAATACTCAGTTTCAGAATTCTTCATGAATCTAATCTAAAATTTCCTTAATTATTTAATCATTTTAAGCATAAAGTTTTTCCCGCTGAAATTGGACAAAGTTACATTTCAAACTTCCCTATTGAAAACGGATGAACCAGAAGAAGTACAGGGTAGGGATCAAAAACTCGGAATTTGATATTATAATATTGGAAATCTCCTAAAATATCAATGAAATATGGAATTTCTATATTTTCGGGAATTTATTAATTAATTTTGAATTACCGCTCATCAACGTCAAGTGGTACAGTTAAAAAAGTTTCCAATATGAAATTTTATAAAATTACTTCTTCAAGTTTGAAAAGTCCAATCTGGAAATTATAAATTTCAAATATTCTGAGCCAACATTTCTTGTTCCTAAACGTTTTAATCTTCTATTTTTTTGAACTCATTTTTTATGTCCTGATGGTTTTATTCTGAACAGTTTAATTTCAAGCTCGTCATTTTTCAAAATTTTGTAACATTCGGAACTGTTTAATTCTGACTGGTTTTGATTTAAAATAGTCGAAATTTGAACACTTCATTTTCAGATCGTACAATTTTAAAGACACTTTGATTTAAAAAATTCCCAATTATATGTTTTTTTTTTATTTGGTTCAGGTTTAGGATTGTTCGTTTGCTAACCTATTTTGTATGAAAGTCTGCGAATTTGAAGAATCTTGCACAAAAAATAAATTTCTTCCTATACGTTTTACTCCAAAAAACGTATTAAAAATAAATTTTTTCTACCAAAAAAGAGTTCTCATTTCGAATAATTCAATTTTGACAAGCCTTCAAATCTATAATACCCAGTTTCAGAATTCTTCATGAATCTAATCTAATATTTTCTTAATTTTTTTATCATTTTAAGCATGAAGCTTTGCTCGCTGAAATTGGACAAAGTTGAATTTCAAACTTCCCTATTGAAAACGGATGAACCAGAAAAAGGATAGGGTAGAGATCAAAAACTCAAAACTTGATATTATATATTTCAAACTTCCATGAATGTCGATGAATTATGAAATTTCTATATTTTCGTGAATTTAATAATTAATCTTGAATTTTGAATTAACGCTCATCATTGCCAAGTGGTACAATTTAAAAAGTTCTCCATATGAAATTGTATGAAATAACTTCTTCTAGTTTTAAAAGTTTGGTCTGGAAATCGTAAATTTCAAATCTTCTGAGCCAACATTTCTTGTTCCTAAACGTTGTAATCTTCCATTTTTTAGATTCTATTTTGATGTCCGGATGGTTGTATTTTGATCGGATCAATTCCAAGATTGTCACTTTTAACAATTTTTTAACATTCGGAATTGTTTAATTCTGACTGGTTTGGATTTGAAATAGTCGCAACTCGAACACTTAATTTTCAGATCGTACAATGTTAAAAATAGTTATTGGAAATAAGTCCATTTTCGAGGTTCCAATATGGATACTAATTTGAAAATATGAATTAAGAATTTTATATATTATTTTATTTTTGAATCATTCAAATCGAACTCATGCAATTATCAAATGAAAATAATAAATATTGAACGTATTGAAACTTTCAATATCCAGCGACCTTAAACTGAAGAGATTGACATCAATGACGTCCAGATGATAATAAAATTGATAACAAGAGAAATAAATCAATCCGCCAAGTCAGTAAAGATTCTTTACAAAAATTTTTGGGCCATGAAGTTCTGTAGGTATATTATGATAATTCTAATTACTGATATGCGATTTAATGCGTATAGTATCTTCTTTTATAAGCCTTAGGCGTATTCTTTCTCGCGCACAAGATACTCGATCGAGCGATAAATCCTCGATAAACGATTATTTTTCTATACAAAAATATATAGGTACATGTATATTCTGAAATGTTATAAACACTAGAATCGAGGGTTATCGCTCGCAAATGCTTCAATGTCGATGCAACTGCTTTGTACAAATTATGTTGTTTTACAATGGAGCGATCAATGTAATCGAATTTTCAATGATATCGGAGAAAACAAGTAGTAATTGGAGCACTATTGAAGGTAGCTCAACTACTTAAATGACACGTGCCTCCACCGATCCTGAACAATTAAAAAAAATCGATAATCGATCTTGCACGAGTTATCGGGAGACCACTATCTTAGAACAATAAATCGCACTCGCAGAAAATATTACAACAATTTAAAAAGGAAGACGAAGCATTAAATTCTTTTTTTTCTTCATTAACGATATAATGGATAATATCTTCCTCTACGCGTGAGGGTACCACCTACTACCTGAAGGCTCATCCGACCCTTTACATTGTTCCATGCCAGCGTCGAGCTCGTCGAGACTCGGACAGGGATTGTGCTCAACCTACGGCTCCCCTATCCCGGCAAATATTAATGTCCGATACCTTTTTCAGTCGCAGGTAATTACAAATTATGAGATTCTTCAATTCTGGATTTAACCATTTTTAAATATTATGTTCGAAATCTACGGGTTTTAGCGATTCCAACGATATGTTAAGTGACTCTGAAAGTTGAATATTAGAAGTTAAGCTCATGTGTAGTTAATAATGAACTCTGTTCCACACCACCATGAGGTCGAGTTCAAGGAACATTTTTTTTCATGTGATCCCCAATAGGCCTAGTCTTCTTTGCAATTGAACATGAATTTTTTTTTTCTTTATTTGTTGGTTGGAAAATAAATTTTTTCGAAACTATTTAGTGAAAATATTAACAACTTGATTCAAAATAAGTTTGTTTACTGGAAATTTATATTCAAGAATCAGGAATTCTGCTATTTATCTAGAATTTTTCGTTTCCGTTAAGAATTAACTGTTTGGTTGGAAAATATGACTATTTTGTTCGAAAATTCCTCCCTTCTGGTAGAAATGCGATCCTTTCTAGTTAATTATTAATAATTGTCCTCGAAAGTCATTCTTTTTGTTTAATATACCGATTATTCGGTTAAAAATTCATATTTACGGAATAAAAATTCAACGTTTTCCTTGAAAACGAACCTTTTCGCTAAAAGCCTTATTTTCTGTTCGAAGACATAACTTTACAGGGGATTTATCATTTTTATTAAAAATTCAACAATGTGGGTAAAATTGGTTCAATTCTTGAACCAGAAATCTTTTCGGGTTGCAAATTCCACTTTTTGGTTGAGGAGAACCTTTTTCGACGAAAAATGGTATTTTTGCGTTGAGAAGTTAACTGATTTCTAGAAAATTCGTCTTTTTTGTCAAGAATTAGAAAATTCGGTTAAATATTCACTTTTTTGTGTAAAATCAATACTAGTATGTTGAGAATTCAAATTTTTTGTGTAGAAAATACTTTTTCTTTTGGTATAATAGATTTCTTCTTTTAAGTCAAACAAATCAGGTTTAAGAAAAGACACATCCCAGTCAGTTGAAAATTCAATTGTTTTGTAAGTAATTCGTCTTTTTGTCTTTGACTTTTCAACAATTTATTAGAGCTTTCTTTTTCTCCTTGACTGCATAATCTTTTTGATGGACTGAAATTTCAACTCTTTTGTTGTAAATTTGACTATTTTGTTGAAAATTAATCTATTTTATCGAGAAGAATCTCTTCTCTCATCAGTTCAACGGTTTTGTAGGAAATTCGAAAATTTGCTCCAAATTCGTGTTCTTCTCGATCAAAGATTTGTCTTGGTTGAAAATTCATCTCTTTTGCTAAACATTTGTATTGATTTTCATCTCTTTTAGAAGAAATTTTATAGTTTTTATTCGGAACGGCAACTGTTTAGTGGGTGATGAATCTAGTTTAGTGAACAATTCAACTATTTTCTTGAAAATAAATTTTTCCTGTTGATCAATACTTTTTTTCAACCAAAAGTAAATTTTTTTTTTTAGTTGATGAATTGATCTGTTCTGATTGGAATTCGTATGATTTGTAGGAAAATCGATGTTTTTTGTGAGGGATCACTTTGGTTGATAAATGAACATTTATCTTTGCCGCTTAAAAATTTCCCAATTTGGTTAAAGTTTTATTTCTTTCTCCACTGAGAAATTTTTCGTGGTTGAAAATTCAGTAGAAATTTGATTTTGAACATTAAAATATAGTTGTATTTTTAGTAATCAGTAATATTTTTCTCAAATTTGGAAAATAATGTTCAATTGTCCAGCATAAGCATCTGTTGACATATTTTTAACCATAAAGAACTTCATTCATTTACTTCCACAAAGTTGATCAAAATTAATAATTGTGTAATGAATTAGATTTTTAATTGACAAAGCGTTTTTTTCTGTTGAAAACTTTCTCATTTCATGGGAAATTCGTCTTTTGGGTTCCAAATTCAAGTATTTTAGTGGAAATCCAACTAAATGGTTAAAAAAAATTTGTTGAATGTCCATATTTGAGGATTGCAGATTTAACCTTTTCGTAGAAAATTTGATTTTTTTGTTTCAAAATTTCTCTCTTTTTTTAGAACCTCCACTTTTTGTTTAGTTGAAAATTGACCCATCTTATTAGAAATTTATGTTTTTTTTAATAGGAATTTGATTGTTTATTTGGGAATTCATATTAACGGGTTGAAAGTTTAACTGTTTTCGGTGGGTCTCTTTGGTCAAAAAGGATATATTTTGTTGAATGTTCAACAAGTAGGTATAAAATTAATAATTTCAGGTTGAAGATTAAATTATTGTTTGAAAATTTGTCTTTTTAACTTGAAAATTCCACTCTTCTGAAGGAAATTCTATTTGCTTTTAGTTTGTAAGTGAAAAAATTCAATAAAAAGAATCAGTTTTGTTTGAAGTTTAAAAATTTGGTTACAAATTAGCTTTTTTGTTGAAAATGCATCTTTTTGGGTTAAGAATTCAACTGTTTTGTACAAAATTCGTCATTTTGTTAAAAATGTGTTTTTATTCTAAATCAAAAGGTTGGTTAAAAGTTGCCTTTTTTTGAGAATCAGTATTTTCGGGTTAAAAATTAAAATAATTTTCGAAAATTCGTTTTTTTCATTTGGATTCCATTCCCTTGGTATGAATTCGATTTTCATTATTAACTGCACATTAGCTTAACTTCTAATATTCAACTTTCAGAGTCACTTAACAAATCAATGGAATCGCTAAAACCCGCAGATTTCGAATATAATATCAAAAAATTGTTAAGTCCAGAATGGAACCATCTCATATTTTGTAATTACTTGCGGCTGAAAAAGGTATCGGACATGAGAAGTTGACATCGTCCAGATAGGGGAGTCATAGATTGAGCACAGTCCCTTTCCGAGTCTCGACGAGCTCGACGCCGGCATGAAACAATGGAAAGGGTCAGATGAGCATTCAGGGTGGTACCCTGAAATGACCTTAAGCCTTCTCTACAAATCTATTTTTTTAGAGTAATTGTATTCAATCAATTGTTTATTTTCCGATTTGAACAAAATCTTTTCTCCGGGAGCGAATGCACGGTTCCTTCACAGCAAAATAACTGATGCCATCCAATTTTTTTCTCGACAATGGCCATCAATGTACTTAAATATATTAGAGAGTTAAATGTAAATTGATATACACATATACACAAATGTATAGGAGTACATTATTATACAAGGTAATGTTAAAACCGCACCTATGTTCGCGCATGTAGAAAAAAGAAAAGTACATGCGTGCACCACTTGTATGCTCTGTACTCTTATAGTAACATGCGAAGAAGAGTGAATGTTGTTCGATGAATCTCGTTCGATATACATATATATATAGACACAGTGAATCGAGGAGAGTGAATGGTAAGGTTAAGAGCGGTGTGGAGGCGGGGACCAGTTTTTTTAAGCTCTTCTACTTTTTTACACACCTTTACACTCCTCCTTCCAAGCTCTCACCCTGATGCTTGACCTTCTCTTGGTAGAGCTTTGACTCAGCAAATTAATTAAATGTTTTATTATTACTATAATATATTCTGGTCAGTTAGATATACCAGAATGTGTTAAAAAGCAAGACAATCTGCACTGAGAAAAATGGATACCAAAAATTGTATATGGACTATGGAGGAATGACCTAAAAGTTTGATATTTGGATACCAATATCCAGACATTGACTATTCGATATGTTGTACTTCAATACTCAGAAATATTAAAAAATTCAAAAACTCAGAATCCAAATATCAATTTTGAATATCCGTTTTTCTCCATGTGCACAATTTCTCGTACAGTGACCCCACCAGTATTAATATGATTGCCCTAAAATCAATCCTCTTGGCCTGATGGAATATGCAGAGATTTTTTGATAAAAACGAGTTTTTTTAAAACTCCTTGTGCTTTCGAAAAAACCGTGTCTTCTACCTCCACACCGCTATCCTGTTTGTCAGAGATATTATTTTTCTAACGCATGACCCTATACTGTAACGCTGTTATATAATATTGTATAGTATTTACCCATTTAAATGCATTATAATTTTACAAATCAGAAAAACAGTGGATGAAAAGTGATTCAGGTAAAAATTCTGGGGTAATCTTAGCATGAAAAACAAAATCAAGACCATCGATAAAAGAATAAAAGATCGTTAAATTTTCTTTTTAGCCTCACTGATCCACGAGGTTGGTACTCCTTCAGAGGCCTGTAGAACTAAAGTGTCACGAGAGTTGACCAATGCCGAGGCGCGGCGCCACCTATGTACGTGGGCAAAGATTGAAATAATGCATGTCAAAATGATAAAAATTGTTTCTTTTTTGGAATCAAACACATTTTCGCGCACAAACGTATTCAAGAAAAGGATCCTTATGGTTTTCGGAATTTCTCAAACTAATAAGTACGGCTGAAAATATTAATTCAATTGATTTTAGACGTTAATATTACATTATTGTATATCCTTTTTTCAAAAACAAAAAGCTGATTATTCAAGTAATAGTGATTGAAGGCAATGGAATCGGAAGTATTGAAATTGATTTGAAATCGATTACATGGAATATTTTTGTTTCAATATTCCCTCATTCTGTCGAAAATTTGAA
>WSXT02223490.1:0-16760 GCA_011762715.2 Neuroterus valhalla | reverse complement strand
CACGCCCCCCCCCCCCCCCCCCCCAAAGAGATTATTGGAGGAATAGAAATATTCTTCATTTTTTTTTTTGACACGCATATATTCTTTAGCTTGTTTATCAGTAAAACCCTTCGAAATAATTTTTTTAACATTTTTCGACTCGTAAAAACTCAGAATAATTAATTTTTCGTGATCATTTAGAATATTCAAAAATTAAAGACTTTTAGAATAATTTTTACATAGTCATTTTCTTGAGGTGCCTTGAAACAAAATTATAAACTATATTTGAAGGTGAATTTTGCTTTTAATAATACAAATGTAAGGGTTTTCCTCTACTGCCCTAAATTCTTTATTATTCCCGAAATCACATTGATTTTGGAGAAAGTAAAACGTTTTCGCCCAAACATCGATGGGCCTCATCAGTGAAAACATGGTTCAAGCAGAAGAAGACTTATTACAGTTACAAGCTTTTTATTTGTTTATGTTATATGTATTTATATGTTAATTTATGTAAATAGCTTTGAAAAGAACGAAAGCACTCATTCAGGGTCGCGAGTGATTGAATATTTTTTGTATCATTTAGAGATTTTACGCAATTTATGGAGATTTGTAATAATTAGTTATTATGAATGAGTAACGAGTTCTCATTAATGATAGGATGTTAGAACGATAATTTGAACATATTTCTGTAAAACATGTATAATTTAAATTTTCTCCCTTCGAATGAAAGTTAACAAAATGGAAACACATCTTGTCAGTGGAGGAAGCGATTCAATGATTATTGTTTGGCGCGATGTTACTCAGGAAAATAAAGCAAAATTAATCGCTGAAAAGGAAAATTTGATCCTTGAGGAGCAGAAACTCGCTAATTTACTGAAAGCTGAGGAATTAACGGCAGCCTTAAATCTGTCTTTGAAACTGGAAAGGCCTCTCCAAACTCTGAAAATTATTGAAGGTATTTTGATTTTTTATATATAGTTCCGTTGAAAAAACTAAAGGTACATTAATTTTGAGTTATGCATGTAAAATGCATAACTCGAGAAAAAACATTTGTACACGCACACCCTTTGAAAACACGTGGCTTGTTATTGTCCAAACTGTTACGTCAGATAAATTAGCGTCACGATGAATGATGCAGAAAATATTGGAAAAAAAATTCCTGGAAAAATTTTACAAATTTTTGTTTTAATATTGATTGTTCTCTAATATTGATTATTCTCGCAGGCATTCTTAAGAAAAATGAGGAGAGTTTGGTTGATACTATTCGAGAATTGAAACCAGCACGTCAAGAAGCGCTGCTCAAATGTGCCATTGTTTGGAATACAAATAGCCGGAATTCCCAAGCCGCTCAGGTAGTTTTCATTTAAGTGTGCAGAATCATTAGTACTAGGATATCATCGACATGGGGAGTAATAATTCTTATAAGAAACAAAATATTCGCTGACTCGTCTAGAAAATAAATCAAAATATTATAGGCTATGAATAGATAATTACAAAAGCTCTACTTTCCTCTTTTTATAATTAGAAATAATTATAAATACTTTTTCCTCTTCTCGTTGGATTTGAATATGTCTGATCATTTGGAGGTAGTTATTATATTAAAAATATAAAGGAGGTCTTAGAAAAGAAAACTGTATTGAAATTCTGAAAAATTCGGCGAAACGGTCTGTTGTTTACATCTGACTGCAACTTTCATAGCTTGCAAAATGTCTTAAAATGAAGTGAAAATAACTGAAGATGATGTCCAGGAGCAAAGTTAGTGCACAATTTAGTAGAGCAGCATAGTATTGTAGAGCTCAAACGGTGGCTGGAATGTAGGAAGAGATCTTTGAAGGGAAATTTTAGTTGAAGTTATTTTTGATACGTATCAATCTTTTATTTATTAATGAATATGTTTACTCATATTTATTTGCATATTGTATCAACCATTATTGTTGTGGTTTTTCAACCTAAAAAATGTTTTGTTAATAGTAAAATTCATTCAACACTTCATTCACTTTTGCACGCAAGAGTATGTTTACTTCTGATTCAACTGCTTATGAAATAAGAGAAATATATTGCGTATATCAGAAATCACGATTTCTATTTGACCGTGGAAATACTTCAGAATGACTCACAATTTTTCCAACTAAGAAAAGAGAACGCGAAAGAGTGATATTAGGTTATGGGTGATTGCCGAACATTGGACCACTCTACGTCCCAGTCATTATACGTCCCTTTTGCTTTGAAGAATATATATTTTATAAAAATATCTCACCAAAGTACATATGGCACATATCCTAAGCAATGATTCTGAAATGAACTTTGATAAAATAACTATTCAGTTTAATTTTGTATCATCAAAACAAATGTTTTCTGGAGTGAAATGGTGCATTATTATGCATTGAATTTCAGAATTTTGTATGCAAATAAATATGAGTAAACATATTTATAATAGATAGTTGGTTGAAACCTGTCAAAGATAACACCATCTAACCTATCCACTTAGTCAGACTCCTTTCCCTTCGAAGATCTCTTCCTACTGATTGTAGGATGATGATGCTCCACTGATTCGTGCACTAGTTTTTCCCCTGGAACATCATCTCCATTTATTTTCACTCCATTTTTAGACATTTTTTAAGCTATGACAGTTTCAGTTAGATGTGAAAATCAGACCATTTCGCCAAACTTCTCATAATTTCAATGCCGTTTTTTCCCTAAATCTCCTTTATATTTTTCACAATTTTGAAATTTCTAGCTTTCATCAACATTTTCCTCTCAATTATAATCATTCATAACAATCACCTATTCTAGGATAAAAGGATAAAATGAAAACTGGCGTTGTTCAAGTTTGATTTTGTTGAACAAAACTTCTAATCATATTACGTCCAAGTTGCTAAATAAAAGAATAATAGTCATCAAAAGAGGTGTACATACTTATTTTGTAATGTATTTTTATTTATGTGGGGATATCATAGGTTTTTTTTTTTTAATAGAGTATAAACTTTGATTACAAACGTGTTGACAAGGCATACTGTTTGAATGTCGTTCATTCTTATAATATGTATGCTTCAAACTTTTATTAATTTGAAAATTTTTAGAAAAAATTTCTTTTCACATTTATACGGATTCCCTGGAAGGAATACTTTTTAAATTACGAATATCAAAATTTAGAGCGTTTCTTATTGCAACCTTTCTTTCAGTTTGAAGTTTCTCTGATTTCTTTTTTTTCACTAGAATTATTCATCAATTTTACTTTCGGGAAGTTGACCGCTTGTGTTTTGAGTGTACACCAACTTTCAAGATTCTAAAATATTTTAGATTTCAAACCTTCGAACAGATTTCAAAATATTTAAAATATTTTAGAAGATTTTAGAAAATTTCAAAATATTTGAGAGAGATTAAAAAAAATATCAAGAAAAAAAATTATGAGTTCTTCAAAGGTTCCAACAGTTTTGAAAGATTTTGAAAGATTACACAGTTCATGCAATCTGAGCAAACTGCGCATTCTTTATGTAAAACCCTGGCACCAGGCATGGCGGCAAGTGTTTACATTGATCGATTCAAAGGAAAAGGAATTTTAGAAGAATATTATAATAAAAATCTATCAATATAATATATCATAATGCGGTTTATAACCGATTGACGAAAACGATCATGTGATCTAGAAAATTAAGTACGATAATATTTTTCCAATTGAAAACTTGTCCTAATTAACTTTGTCGTATCCAAATTCATAAATTATAATATAATGATGATATTATAAATATTCATCTCCTAAATATTTTTTATTTTCCGTTAACGCATTTATTGGGGGTTCCAACAGGTCGTCGTCCTATAGCAAAACAAAACTCTTTTGGACAACCCTTGTTTCTAGTGTAAAACCTCAATCTTGATGTCCTGATGAAATCAATTCAAAGAATAAAAACAAAATGTTTCTTTCTTGCAGTTGGTGATAAATGCGTTATTGAATGAAATCGGAAGTGGACATTTACAGGCCGTGGGAATCACCTCATCCCTGGAGGGATTGATCCCCTACACGGAACGTCATTTCAAAAGATTGACTCGTTTACTTCAGGACCTCCATCTTCTCAATTACACAGTACATCGGATGAAACCTCTTAGCACCCCTATGAATATCGACTGACCAACACGATCTTGTTATCTAGAAAATAAATTATTAATACTTTTTTTCTAAATTGGAAACTCATCATAATAATCTTCGTCGTATCCGAGATCATAAAGCTCCTGACGTCTCAAAGCTTTGTCAATAATTACGTGTACTTACACACAGTCAGTACAAACAGTTAGCAAAACCAACAGTAATTAATCCGAGACTGAGTCACAAAGTCGTCTTCAATTTCTCGCAAATAATTCGCGCTGCCATTCAGACTTGAATGTCCTCGAATACAAAATGGTTCCCCTTCAATCCTATTTTAATCAGCGATAAAGAATCAACGTTCTAGCATCCAAGCCTTCTTCCTTGAGATCATAGACCATTTAGGAGTCGACTGTATAAATCGCAGAAACTATAAGACTGTTGTGTACAACTGTACAATCTTAATCCTTGAGCACATATACAGAGTGCTACCTCAACCCAATTCCTTATACAAGCGTTACTCGTTCAAAGAGCAGACGAGCGCCAATGGTGGGAACAACGTTCAGCGCCCGGTTTAATCAAATTACTTGAACAACGGCTTTCCGGATCAGTTACAGTTAGTTGGTAGATCAGTTCACTGCCAAGGAAGCTTAGAATGACTCTAGGAGGAAGAGTTCTTCTTCTGACGAGCTTCCTCCTACTCTTTCAAACTTCAACCTGTACGAATGAACCTGAAGAGTAAGTTTTTCTCTGTTTGGCTCCTTCACAAATTCCCAGTTTTATTTTTAATTTCAACTCTGGCTTTTTTCGATCATTCATCAATCAGAGTTTGAAGGAGCTAAATTTGAATACTACTTTAGTATTGGTTTCTCATAATATCAATTTTCATTGTAGCATCTATTTTACTACCTATTTTAGAACTTTTTTTGACTTTTTCTAAGAATATTCATTTTTATGGCTGTCAAATATGACGTCAGACTCCTGAAAAATAGTGTAGTATATTAAGAGTGACAGTAAGATATACCAAGATTTGATGAAGGAGGTGGTCGTAAATGAGGAAAGCGTTGACAGCTTCTGAACGATAAATGTCTGGGAAAAATGAAGTTACTGGCGACAAGAAGCCATTTACGAAACTCTGTTCTTGATCTCTTCTTTTCGCTCGAGTGTTCCTAAGACCAATCTGAGAAAGATCTAAGATTGGTAGAAACACTTCGGAATTATTAGAGCATAACTAGAAACCTTCAGGCAACCTCGTAAAAACGTTTTGACAGCTCAACTAAATTTCATTGTTCACCGGTTCTTCCCAACAAAAGTATTCTCTTTTCGGTACTAAAAGTTTCGATTTTTAATTTTTATATGAATTCCTAAATTTCAGAAAAGAATTTTGTGTTTTTTTCATACATTTATGTAATCTTTGTACAGTCTTTCAAATTTTTAAATATTTTGGGATCGTTTAAATCTCTGAGGAATATGTTTAAATCCTCGTGAAATCCTTGAAATTCTTTTAAATGTTTACAATCTCGTAATCTGGTGTACGCTCAAAAGTTATGTGGTTATATGACCCCTTCGGAAAGAATTGCAAAATTAATTCACTCAATACTTTAGAGTTTCACTGAAAAGTTATTCTCCTTGGAATTTCACGGTCGTGTAGCTTTCTCAGGAAAACGTCATTGCTTTTTTATCTATGGTCGTAATGTTCTTTTCAATAAGATTTTATTCAAGCCCTCCATGCATGAAAACCGTAACAAGATCTTCATGCTAGCTAGGTAGGGTAAACAAGAAAAGAAGTTGTGAAAGGTATTTATTTATCGCAAACAGTGTACGTCGACACGAGTTTGGGCCTGATAAGTCGTATAAATAGTACGATATTTTATCATATAAATTCAGGGAGAGATAAGGTCTTTTGAAATTTATTGAGGCACTGTTAGCTCTTCAGGGTCTCGTGTAAGATGGGTGGCAAAATGTAAAAAAAACATTGCGTCACATCCTCTTAATGACTTGCTTAAGCCGCACTTCATTAGGTAGAAAACTTTCTGCACTTTCAGTGAAAAAAGTTTTATGGTAGATTAGGCACTTCCTTTCCAGATGAAAAAAATGTGCAACGTAAGATAATGAATGGAATATAAAATAACATGAAATTTCAGTCAATAAATCAAATTAGTCAAATGAATATTATTAATTTGCAAATTTATCAAGACGTTCTTAAGATTCATTCGAGGCGCGTAATAGCGTTCGATGCAATAGTTTGAGTCTTGTGATCTAATTTATGTGACAAGGTGGTACTTGTGACATCTGTATTTTTTCAACAATGAAGCATTGTTTTAAGAAAAGAATAGTCAAGAATACTAATTTAATGTTTTTAAAATGCAGAGACACATTTCTCTGAATTGTTGCAAACAAGAAGCGAATGAAGCGGAAAATGAAGTGAAAAAAGAATAATAATTTCAGTACTGATCTTGTGATCTTGCATACAATAAGACTCGGTGATTCATAGCCGATAAGGAGTTTTCCTGGAGCATATAAAACCATGAAACTGCATATTAAATTACAACTTTTCAGTTAGGAGATTCAACATCAAACGAAATCAGTTTTTTTTATTAATTTATTTTAACTTCTGCATAATATAGTTTGAAAACAAATTAGATGTTAAAAGTAAACAATTTTCTTGAGGGAAAATATAAACAATTGGGAAGAAGAGGACAAAAAGTTTTGAATGAAAAAAGGATTTCGAAAATACCTGATTTTACAGATTTGAAGGAGAGAATTAAAACTAATAAGAAATTTCCTGCATGAGAGGAGGAAAATTGGAATACAAAAATAACTTTCACCTCAAAGCGTACACATTTCCAAAGTATTTGATTTTGTTACATGAAAAGGGAAAAAGTTCTTGAAATTATAAGAAAGGCTTAGTATTCTTTGATACTTTTCAATAATGTCCTCCTACCGGAAGAATTCAAATCTAAAAACTAAGATAAATGCATCACAAAAATGTATTCAGGTCATTCAAATCAAACATTATTTTATGTTTCATAAATAAATTGCCAGCCTATTTTGTATTGCAGATCTGGAACTTGCCATCAAATAAATGCAACTGCTACAAAATCTCAAACTGAACTTCTTCAAGAATTGACGGCTAATTGTCGATATGACAAACTGGCCAGGCCACCTGGTGAAGCAAGTCCCACTGACCCAGTTAAAGTTATGTGCAGAGCTTATATTTACACGATTAAGTCCAATATGGCCAAGACACTGGTAATTACAAAATGTGTACTATTAATTCAATAATTATACTTGAAACTGAAAATAGGACCTAGGTCACGGAAGAATAATATCAGGATAATTCTCACAGCAATTCGATGTGCATATAATGCTGCAATTTCGATACTTGGATAAGAGATTGAGTTTTGAAAATATTGCACCTCATCAGAATCAAATTTATGGAGGAAAAACTGCACATGACTTGATATGGACTCCTTCGGTTTACGTTGCAAATGAAAGAAGTTCTGCTATCATGGGAAATGGTGTCAAAGATCTGCTGATATCTATCGATCCTACTGGGATGGTGATTTTGAATACGAGGTAACATATGATGCCACTTAAAAATTTAGAAGACTGACTTTATAATAGAGTACCTTCACATTTTTGTACCCAAACTAATTTTTTGATCCAGAACTTTTTCCAAGAACATTCCACCTTCCATCGCCATCCGGATTTTAATACATATTGGTAAAAAATGTTTAAAAAAAAATTGTAATTTGAATTTTTTGACCAGGTATTAATCAATTTCTCAAAAATGAATAAATATATTTCCATTGTAGAATTTGTTTTTGGGGAACGAAATTTTTATTGAATGAAAAATAATAGTGAAATTCAAAAAATAACTGGTAAGATCGTCAATTTTAATATAAATTTAAAGAACGTGTTAAAAAAAATTGTATCGAGTTTCTGAATTTTCAAGTAGAGAATATAAATATTTCAATTTAATAGCATACCATTTTAAATTTTTCGAATTTGATTTTTTTTAAGCAGTTCAACATTGAGCGTTGGAATTAAAAATGGTTCAATTGTGAATTTTGGGCTCAGATCAACTTCTTAGATTTTTAATGCTTCTTCGTTTGTTAAGTAATGTCACTTTCAAAATGATAGAATTGTTCGTTTCTTTCGATTCTTTTCTACATAATATTTTATTTACGATTGGATCTTGTGGTTTTTAAACTTTCATTAAACTTCTATTGTTAGCCAATCTCATTTGAAAAGCAGTTATGATTCTCGACTGTTGTTCCAGAAACTCAATTAGGATTTTCTATTTAAATGTAGTTAGATATTACATAATGCTCTTATATTGTTGACTGAGTATTGCAGAATTTATTTTACATTGGAGGGCCATGACAAAAATGATCATTATGTTTCTAGGGAACCAGTTGGAACAATAAAATACATTTTGTCCCTCGTCTTTTAACACTTTTATAATAAATGTATTTGATTTTTTAAAACTTCCAAAGTAGAAAAACGTAAAATTACCTAAATGAAAGAAAAAATTCGAAAGAAATTACATTATTGATGAGCATCTCTTTTTGAAGAGAGGTACTCCTTAGAATTTTAATTTAATATCAAGGCCTGCTTATAGGTTGGAAGCTATTCTTAACTGTGGTCTTCGTTTGGAGAAATTTCCTTTCGATGTTCAAGAATGTCCACTAGTTTTTGAAAGTTGTAAGTTGAATCATCCTAATAGGCTTTTTCAACAACGGATGGATAAAAATATGAATAAATTATATTTTCTGCATTTTTCAGGGACTCATAATATTCATGACATGATACTAGAATGGGATGAAGGCCCAATTGTTCTGGCTGATGAATTGCATTTAACAGAGTACAAGCTTGTGGAAAGATGGGTTAATCAATCAAAAGTTTCTTATACTGCTGCTCAACAACATTATGGCCATTTTGGTAAGTCAATTTGAAAAGTTATTCTTGGAACTGTTTATTTTATTCATTTTTTACACAATTAATCATCTACCTTTCACCTTGTCACATTTTCATTAGCAGTTCGATTTCAGCCGGAAATTTTAGCTCGATAAAAATAACATTTAAACTGGCACGAGAAATGGGATTTTTTATGATGGACTACTACATACCATCGATCTTAATAGTTGTCATTTCTTGGGTTTCATTTTGGCTACACATGGACGCTGGCCCTCCGAGAATCGTTCTAGGTTTGAAACATACAAAATTATCTAGGAGCGTCCGTATTAAAAGGGACCCTATGGCCGGTATATTTTAGGCTCAAGACGAACCTTTCAGGTTGAAATACGAGTCACCGGGGCATTTTTTAAGTTGGAATTTCGAAAACTCGCTTTTTGACAAAAACGCATCCAAAGTTGAGGAGCGATGAAAGCGCAAATGTTATACTTTTTCGTCAAGCCTACTTCTGATTATTTTGAGGACATGAGTAAAGCTCTAAGAAATCCAGCATAGGTCCTAGAATTATCCCTTCCTCAAATCCGAAAATAACAATTTGGACCCTGACTTAAAAACCCCCAAATATGTATCTACTAAACTAGAACCGGCCATAGGAGTTCCTTTTCATGCGAACGCTCATACATAAAAAAATGGTCTACCTTAATTTTTAATTTATGGAAGCGCTTTCTATTTCAAGGCACGAATACGATCCTTGCTTTCATGACTCTCGCCTCCAAAGTTGAGAATTCCTTGCCCAAAGTTTCGTACATCAAAGCGAGTGAAATATGGTTTTTGGGCTGCACAATTTTCTTATTTGCAGCTATGGTGGAATTCGCCTTTGTAAATACGATTTATAGAAGAAAGTAAGTATTCAATTTTATATTCAAGGAATATTTTGATATTGAAAGAGGTCTTGATGATTCGTGGAATAGATTAACGTTTGTGAAACGCTCTCTCAGGAAAAATGTGCCATTGAAGAAAGTAAACAGCAAGTACATTCTTAAGTCAACATTGACACCCAGGCTAGCACGAAAGCAATTCCAGAAAAACACCACTGGTTTAGAAAGATCCAGATCATGGTCGTCCTTGGATAATGGAACTTTCGGTGAACATGATTACACCAGCACGAATTATCTCACTGTTCATGTAAGTTTTTTTATCTATTAAATGAATCGAATTCATTATTTACGTTTGCCAAAATCACAGTTTAGTTTTTGGGAATGAATTTTTGATTATATTAATTTTTTTATGATTTATACTTAACGAGAAGATAGATTTGGGGGGGGGGGGGGAGTAGCCACCGGATCCGTAATCCCAGGAATTGACCGGGCATCAATAAAAAAAAGATTGTTCAATTATTCAGTTGTTTAGAAATACAGCGTGGCCACAACAATTTCAAACGAAGAATTCGTTAAATAATAATTGTTTCGAATCCATAATTTTGGCATTTTTTCCTTACAAATTTTTCAAAAATGTTGCGAGTTTAATTAATATTGGCCAACCATTTTTCACCAATGGTTCTGGTTTTATCCATCGAAATAGCTTTTAAAAAAATTTAAAACGCACATTTACGCTCAAACTATGCAAGGTGCAAAAAAATGTTGAGGACCAAAATTATTCATTTTGGAAAGATCTAAAAATTTTATTGATACCACTTTTTTCATAAGATGCACATTTTCTGTTTAAATCGTGAAAAATGTTACCAAAAATGGAAAATTTCATTCTTCAGCAAAACTATGTGACAACGCTTTTTGAATGATGAAAAATTCAATTTGCTAGCCAAACTATGCGAGTTGTGAATACCGGTGGCGAGTATTGCAATGAGAATGTGTTCCTTAATGTCAGTAGAGCATTAAGTAAAATTAAGTTTCATCCAAAATAAAAAAAAATCAATAATCTTCATACAAGCTTTTTTCAACAGGTTTTCAACAGTTTTGCAATATTTGCAACTCTGTGTAAGCATTTCCCTGTTGACTGAATCAAGAACGGGAGTAGCCGAGCGCGAAGCGCGCGGTGAAAATTCTTTTCATTTTTTGTTTTTGTAGGCTTTTCAGTTGAAAAAAATATATTTTTAATGCTTTTGATTTGAAATTCGTATACAGGATTTTCCAGTTTTGAACTTCAAAATATCAGATTCTTTCGAATTTCTTAGTTTTAATTCTTTCAATTTATAACTTTTCACTTTTAGATTGTGCAAATTAAAATCTTCAGAAAGGTTTGATCATTTGATTTTGGAGAGGTTTGAGTTTTGAATTATTCATTTCGAAGTTTCTCCATTTAACATTTCATCGTTCATTCTCTAAACCTTTGGATGAGACTGATCTATTTAGATTATTTAAATTTAAATATTTTCTATCAACAAAGCATACATTTTAAACTGTTAAGTCTTCAATTCCTGAAATTTAAAACTTTTCACTTTCCAATGCATCAAATAGAACATGTTTTTATTTTGCTTACATCAAATCATGAATTTTTGAATTTCGAACTCTAGGATTTCAAATATTTCAATTGTGAAGAACTTGAGGTTTGAAATTGACTGCCTAAATATTGATGGAATTGCAGTTTAATACTGATTAAAATCAAGTTTCGATTCTTGCAAATCAACGTTGTTAAAAGTTTGAAACCTCCACGTTTAAATTTTACATTTGTCCAAACTATCACTCCATACATAATTTTTTGTATGTCTGAATTTTTTTTTGTAGTAAGAAACACTCTTGTTTTTGAAATAATGATGCTAGATTTCTTACAGTAAGCAAGCGTGAATTATGCTGAATAAGATTTTCACCTCATTTTATTATCATTTTTAAAAAAACTTGAAAAAAGCAGAGAGGTTCTTAGTTCGATTATTAAAAAAAACCGTTTTTATTTAAATGAGTGAAGGAAATTCGTAAAAATCGCAAATAACCCATTATATATTCGTAAATTCTTTTCCATGGTTCAAGTGGCCATCCTTATTTTTCACAAGAAGCAAAATTATTATGATTCTACTAAAAAAAAAAGCTTTTCAGTATCTTATAATTCTAATCTATATTTTTCATCAATTTTCCAGAGTTTCCCAAGTACGATAAACGTACCTGCAGTAAAAGTGGATGAAGAAAAAGATCGAGATTGTTCAGTAGGCAGTATAGTAACAATCAACAGTACAGTGACATCTCCGCCATCAAAACCTTTAGCCCGAAGGCCAACCTTAGCTCGTCTTAACAATTTTACGACGATGACACCACAAGAAATCGCGCAGTGGATTGACAAGCGCAGTAGAATTCTTTTCCCTGTCGCGTTTCTCATATTCAATATTCTCTACTGGTCCTTCATTTGGATATAAATACCAAAAATTCTCAAGCAGAAAATATAAATGTCTGCTGGCCAGTCAAGATTCCTAAAGAATCTTCACAAATCATTGAATAATTAGATAATTCATATGTTTTAAAATTCAATTTTTTTGGAAATAGAATTTCCAGAAAATTCTATTTCATAATCTTCTGTGATTATGAAATGTTTTTGGGTCATTGATAATTATGAGTCTCAAAGTAAAAATACTTGAAGTTCCGCAATCGTTATTTTTTAATTACGGAACAAAGGATACAAAGAAAGTTTAGTATATAACTATTTTAATTCAGAAATATTTAAGTTCAAAATTCTAATTTCTGATAATATAATCTATCATAAAATACCTATACATTTTTTGAAAAGTATAGATCTTTTAATCGAATAGTGCGTAAGAACATATTTTGATCTTGCAAATAAGTTTAAGAGCTCTTAAATTTACTCTTAATTTTTATTATAAAATAAGTTCTGAAATGAGATTCTGAATTAAAAACGAGTATTTATAAATTGTGCGTACTTCATTTTATAAACTTCTAGTCAGACTGTTTAAATACTTATTAGAAGAGAAAGAAAATTATTTTTGAATTTAAGAACGTGTTACATTAGGAAAACCAATTAATTTGACATATTGCCGTGCAATGGAAAATAGGCGCACTTAGTAAGTTCATGTCCGTTCATTTAGGTGTTTTTTAAACGTTACATTATTCTGAACTCTTTAAATAAAACTAAACATATATTATAATTAAACATGTTTCCCAATAAAATATTGTATGATCTGCCGAAGTTTTTCTCTGCTTAACGGTTTAATCAATATAAAATGAATAAATGGCTGTGATTTCTGCAATATCAGGTGGTTGTACACCTATATCAATTTTAATTGCCATTAGACCTAATTTACCTTGTACAAAAAAGTGAACTCAGACTACTTGAACTTGATTAGAAGTGACTTGCACTGCGTGTTAGGATCGATAGACTGACCTCGTTCTTTCGTCTTCGATAATTTGAGATTGAGGACCAGCAAAGTTTTTAGTCTGTCAGTGATTTAGCCCTGACTCATTTCTGAGACATTGTTTCGGAAGGGAAAACCTTATATATTGTATTATTCATTAAAGTACTTCCTTGTATGGTCCTAAGTCATAAAGTATAATTAAGTACAAATTAGTAAATTGAATAAAAAAATTTTTTTTAGGTATACTCTACATTTAACTTTTTCGTTTTTTGAGGGAAGAGTAAACCGTAATTTCAAACTACTTTCAAAAAAGAACAATTCAAGAAAATAATGTCATAAAAACATTTGTCTTACATTTACATACAATATACCTGTCCAAAATTTGAAAAGCTAATCCACTTCCACGAAAATCCGTACAAATGGTAGACGGATATGCGAGAGGAAAAATTCGAAGCTTTCTAAAGTTAATATTTTTGGTTATAATATTAGTATGATTATCATACCAATATTATTATCATATGTGTGTGTGTGTGCATGTGTTTTTTTTATGTTCTTTTTTTCCACTCTTTAATTTTTATTTTATACTCATACTGTTTTATCGATTATTCATCATAGTTTAACACGGTTTTCGCATTTCTCTGTTGTGTTATTGTCTCTTTAGATTGCATCTCTTATATCTTAAGTTTTAATCTATCAAACGTGTTTATTTCACGCACGCTACAGGAATTCATACTTCATGAATCATATAACAGGAATAAGTGTTTGCAGAACTTCCAATGACTAAAAATTGATCTACTCATTGTCCCAATCCATGAATCGATAGATATACAATACGAATTCCCTACACATTTCCCGTAATTTTTAAGAAAGAAATCGAATAAGATTATATCTAACTTCGTATTTATCGTCTCTTTCCTATTTTATTTCTTGATTGTCAAATTATATTCCTATACATACAAAATTTCTTTTGGGAAGAAATTAAAAAAAAAAGGAAAAATACCGGTTTTTCTCCTGAAGGATAATATTTTTTCAATAATCTTTTAAAAGTAGGTTATTTATGAATTAAATAGTTTTGAATCAGTAAAGTGATCCATTTTATTTTTACTTCGCTGAATAAAAGAGCCTTCAGAAATTTTTTGATATCGATTTTTTTTCTCATTGTCAGAATGAGAATTCGATCTTTCAGAGCCTGATGGTCTGACGAAACCCGTCTCTTTCTACTTTACTGTCTCAAAGTGACACGTAAATTCTTACCTCATTAGTATCGCACCCTTAGAAGCTTAATACCCTACTTCACCTTGGATAAAAGCCATTTTTTCAGATGTGAAATCGATAAAGTAATAAAAAGAACAATTATGCAAACTTTTCTGATTTAATCGTTTAAATTGGATAGAAGTACATCTTTATGAGTTGTTTTTCACGAGTATTGCGTTGGCCTATTTGATAGAGAATATAGCATTCATAAGTTTATATATTCAAAAGTCAAAATTTACCATGCTTCTCCGATTCCATTCAATAAAAATTTAATTAATTCCTTGAATGAAAATGAAGATATTAGCTTTATAATCTAGTAGCCAGTATGATTATCGAAGTTATTTGTTTAAAATCCTCTGCAACCATTTTTTTCATAGTTTTTATCTCAAACAGTTACGTTGGTTTGTAAGGAGCAAAATTTTTTAAATTATTTGCGTCAAGTTCATGGAAAAACTAAAGTGTTACGTGCTTAAAATTTTTTATGCAACAAACCATTTTTGAGTTAGAGCGTTATTAACAACTGAATTTGCACTAAATTGACATTTTTGCGACTGCGGCGTATGGGGCCGAAAAATTAAATAAAAAAATTAGGAAACTGCCCCACGGAGGAAAAACACAGTTTTCGACGAACTCAAATTTTTGTTAATATACAGTTCTTAAAAATGGTCCTTTTGTAAAAAATAAATGTAAAATTTGTTGAATTTATAGCAAAACACTTTAAGCACAAGCTCGATGCTCTAATTTTACGAAAATTGTCATCTTTTATCTTTCTAATAATCTTTGTTTCTGTAACTACACTCCTTAAGAACATCATTCTTTTGTTAATAGCAATTTTTATCATCTGAAACCGAACCTAAAACCCAGATTCAACAAGTATGATTTTTTCAGTTCTTGGATAAGGCTTCAAGGAAAAGTTTAATTTAAACAATTTGTTGATTACGACATTAGATTTGATGTCTGGGTTTTTAACAATAGGATAGCGATCTTGATATTATTGTGTATTATCTGGAAACAAAAATTTAATATCTTGATAGAAACATTTAGCATCTAGATATTCAAGCGTTATATCTATGTAAGGAATTGCAATTCCAAGATAGTTTCTCGATACGGGAAATTTCGTTTATTCTTCAATAACAAATGGTATCAAGAAGACCATGCATCCCTAGCAATATAACTTCTGTTTTGTTTTTATATGAGTTTAAAAATATTGGATTCTTCATAATCCTAACTAATATTATAAATGCCAATGTGATTCTGTTTGTTAATTTGTTACACTTTTACGCGAAAATTACTCAACCGATCATCATAAAATTTTGTAAAAATATTTCTAAGAGTAAAGTGAAAAACATAGGACACTTTTTATAAAAACAATATAAAAGTATACCTTCTCTCCCAAGGAAAGCTTTCAATGAAATAATGATATGTTTCCTTCGGTTGAAGACTTAATTTAAAATTTTAATTGCAGGCATATATCCGACAAAGTTTTTTCGTGTCCTCCTTTAGGACTGATATTTCATGCTGACCATTTTGTTTTATTCAAAACAAGAGAGACATGTGCGAAAATCCGCATACAAAAATAATGCATGTTTGAGATGTATGGGTATATTTACCATATTCATCTTTCAGATAATGCTGCACTTAAGAATATTTATAGAGTATACTCTACAAACAATATTTTCAAAAAATAGTAAGATACGGAAAATGTGTCACAAGGAAAAGATCTTTCTTGCACGAGAGCAAAAACCTGAAATAATAGGAATCAAAATTGTTTCATGGAAGTTTTTCTGATAGCACTTGTTATCAAAAAATTAGGAAAGTTTCAGAGTGATAACAGAGAAAATAACATTAAGAAGACATCAGGTAAATATTACTACAAAAATTCGCAAATCTCACATTCAAAATTCCAGCTGACATATAGGCTTAAGATTATTTCAGAGGGTTGAAATCCTGCGCTAAGTCTGCACTCCTTAAATTTTTTATTTTAACGTTCCAAACGGTTCAAAACTGGTTGAAACGGACACAGCGATATATAATTAGGTCAACACCTAATAAAAACGCAAAATAAAAAGTTTCACTTGTCCCAATAACGTGTCCGCTTTCTAGATGGTCTCAAAATGTGTCTTTGGAGCCCCCACCAAACATATCCAAAAATAAAGAAAATTCTAGATGAGGAAAGTTTTCTAGGGTGAAAAAACCACACCCCTTAACGAAAAAAAA
>WSXT02223489.1:0-31947 GCA_011762715.2 Neuroterus valhalla | reverse complement strand
GATTTCGATGTATTCTTAGTGATTCTCATGAATTTGCAGGAATTCTGAGGAATTGAGAATGATTTTTTCTAATCATTGAAGATTTCTAAAGATATCAAGGTACTTCAAGGGATTCCAAGGATTCCAAAATTTTCTATGGGTAATTACCGAATCCCACTGAATTTTCGAAAATTACGAACGATTTCTCGGCTCACAAAGAATTTTGGGGAATTTTCGAATATTCGAAAAAAAGATCATGGAATGCCAAAGAATCTCAAAGGATTTCAAGATATAACCAAAAGATTCCCAGAGATTTCAAGGATAGAAGAAATGTTTTTGCAGCTCAAACACGATTCCAAAGCAACCAACAATTTTCGAGGCATTCCGGAATCTTTCGAAGGATTTTACGGTGTCCCGTAGGATTTTAAGAAATTTGAGGAAATTTCAAGGTAATTAAAAAGTAATCACGGACTTCAAAGGATTTTGATGAATTTTTCGGGATTTCGAGGATTCATGAATGATTCTTGTTGATAAATAAAGATTTCTGAGGGTTTCATCGTCTTTCAAGGGATTCCAAGTTTTTCCAAAATTCTTAACGGTCAATTTTTGAATTCCGCTGGATTCTCGAAGATTACGAAAATAAGGAACGATTCCATGGCTCAATAAGAATTCCAAGCATTTCAGGGGGATTCCTGAAAAATTGGAAAAATTCGAAAAAAGTTCACGGGATGTCAAAGAATCTCTCTCTCCCGAAAATCAGGAAAGATTTTTCGGCTTACAAAAGATTTCAGTGGAATTTCGGAAAACTTTAAAATATTCGAAAAAATCTCATGGAATGGCAAAGAATCTTGAAAGATTTTAAGAGATACAATAGGATTGCCAGAGATTTTATGGATAGAAGAAATATCTTTGCATATCAAACACTGTTCAAAGCATTCCAAACAATTTCAAGAGATTCAAGGAAAACTCAAGAGATTTCGAAGAATTTCGTCAAAAAATTCACGCCATCGGGAGGGATCTTGGGATATTCCAAAAGATGTCAAGGAATCTAAGGGATTTCAAGGCTTTAGGAAACAATCTTGCGAATACCAAACGTTTCAAGGTATAACAACAAATTCTAAGAAGTATTGGATTACCCAAACAAAATCACTGGATTTCCAAGGATTTTGATGGATTCAGAAAGATTTTTAAAACCTTAAAATAATTTTTGTGGATGGAAAAGCAAACGGAAATATTTCAGAAGAATTCCAAGAGATCTCAAGGTATTTTAAGGAATCCTTTAGGTATTTTGAACTATCCGAAAAAGAATTACAAGATCGCAAAAAATTCCAAGAGATATCAAAGGGTACTTAGTGTTTAAGGGACTCACGAGAGATTCCCGATAGTCACTAAGATATTTCAGGGATTCTAAGAGATTTCAAGAGATCCCGAAACAACTAGGGGACGAATTGCGGCATTTTTAAGGATTTCGAAAAATATGAAAGAGACTTTAGGAATTGAAGAATGATTCCTAAATTACAGAGGATTCCGAAAAATTGAAAAGGATTTTTAAAGATGAAGGAGATGGGGTGACTTTTGATGATGAATAAAGCATCATAAATGACTTTCAAGAACTCAAATTCGACCCGAGTTCCTCTTAATAGGTCCACAAACCACAACCTTTTGAAAATGCTCTTTGAATGGTTATTGTTGCTACGAGGAACAGAAAGAGTCTAGTGCTCATTAGCTGAAACAATGAGCGTACCGTTAAAGAAGTCCAGAACAATTGTGCAAAAATTTGTTCTTTCGTAAGTCATACGAGTGAGAACGAAAAGGCTAAGCGATATCAGTAAGCTCGTTATGGGCTAGCGTTGAAGTATGACCTCGTTAGCGACTGGCTCTGAAACAGGACTTTCTATTAATAAAAGCTGTTTAGAGCTTCTATCTGACTAATTGAACGCACGCCGTTGGTTCTCGCTCGGTAATCCTACCACGTTGTTATCGCGGCGATGCCGGAGGAAGGAAATAGCTAGGAGAGTGCTAATCACGCACCTGAGTAGTAAGGACGACCCGGTGGAGCATATTCTCGAACGCAACTTGGATCCTTCCCATTCCAGCGCCCGCTTGCTTCGCAATCTCTGACGTGAGCACCCTCCAATTTGAATCCGCTGTGGCATCTTATATAGCACCTCGCACCCACTGGATACTCTACTGCACCTGATGAATGACCGGGGCACCGAACCTGCAAAATAAAATCAAATATGATTTTAACTGTTTCACCATATCAGTTTGATATCCCAGATCTCACAGGACGGTATAAGGCAGCTATATGCAGGATAGGAAACTACTGCGCATCTACAGATAGCAGAGAAAACTACTGCGCAGAGATGACTGTAGAAGAGGAATAATGCGCAGTCGCAGATTCAACAGAACACGACTGCGCTGCCCTAGGTTGGGCGTCGGAAGACTGCGCAGTGGCTCATCCTGCAAGGGATGCAAGTGTCAAGAAGATATTTATGTTACCTCTCCAAAATTTGGAACGCTCATTCCTCGACATCTCGAAATTCTAGAAGCACAAGTCTTGCCATCAGCAGCCAAAAATTTGTCATCACTACAGATGCAATAATAACTTCCCAAAGTGTTGATACAGTCGCCAGCGCAACCGCCATTCTGATTGCGACACTCGTTTACATCCTGACACTGACCTTTATCCCTGCAAAAATAATGAAATTCAATAGAATATCAAAAACCTCGATCATATTCATTACACAACAAAAAAACTGAAATAAAGTAATTACCTTAAATTCAGCGTATAACCAGGTTTGCAACTACAAATATAAGACCCAATCGTATTGACACAATCTTGAGGACATCCACCATTATTCGTCTCACATTCGTTAATATCTGCGAATAAAAGGATATAAATTTTTTTCACAAACTAGCAGAACTGATTTCCATCAAATTCCAGAAGAAGCTTCTTTATAATCTGAGTTCAACGCACCTACACAACCAGTTCCTTGGGACCTAAATCCAGAAGCGCAGGTGCATTGATAAGAGCCTGGCGTATTAATGCAACGACCTCGACAATGTCCCTGAGCGCACTCGTCGATATCTGCAGAAAGTTTGATTAAAATTTATTCGAACGCAGTTAGGTGGTTACTTTGAGAATTCGTCACACAAACCTACGCAAACACCATTCTCGAATCGATATCCCGGATCGCAGTCACATCTGAAACTCCCCATGGTATTGACGCATTTGCTACCGTTGCAAGGTCTTTGAAGGCACTCGTTGATGTCTAAACAGTTTAATTCAAATATTTACTCTGCAAACCATCCAAGAATCTCTATGTCTCTGAAACAAAAAAAAATCTCACCTATGCAAGATGAGTTCCGGACTTCATACCCTTCCCTACAGCTACAGTGAAATGATCCATGAGTATTGACACAATGATGTTGACATCCGTGTGATTCAGAACATTCGTCGATATCCGCACATCTTGACTCATCTTCTTCTATCCCTCTGAAACCTTCTCTACACGAGCAAACAGCAATACCATCATCATTCCTGCAATCTTGTTCACACCCTCCATTATCTTCAAGACAAGGATTGAGGACATAACAAGACGAGTTAATCTTCCCATGACCAGGTGGACAATCACAGTGAAAGGACCCAACCTCGTTTACGCAGAGGTGAGAACAACCTCCATTGTTCACTTCACATTCGTTGTGATCAAAACAATTCTTTTCGTCTTCAGATAATTCAAATCCTTCCATGCACTGGCAAAGATATGTCCCATTGATGTTGAGGCAGATGTCTGAGCATCCTCCATTTTCATGTGAACACTCGTTGATGTCCTCGCATGTTTTCGAATCAGGGAGTATATTGTAACCTTCTGGACAAGCACACTTGAACGAACCTTCAAAGTTGACACAGATATCT
This sequence comes from Neuroterus valhalla, assembly GCA_011762715.2. NCBI lineage: Eukaryota > Metazoa > Arthropoda > Insecta > Hymenoptera > Cynipidae > Neuroterus > Neuroterus valhalla. The sequence continues at coordinate 28,049 of WSXT02223489.1, read as the reverse complement.
GAACAGTTTCCGTTATCTACCAAACACTCATTAATATCCCGACAAGATTTTCTATCAATATCCAGATGTAATCCAACTGGACAGCTACATTCAGTGTCTCCAAGAACATTTGAACATGCATGGGAACAACCTCCGTTATCGATTTCACATTCATTGAAATTTCTGCATGTTTTAGAGTCGTTTCCTAATACTTGTCCCAGTGGACAAACACACCTCCATGATCCAAGGATGTTCAGACACTCATGTGAGCAATCAGCCACTCCATTTTTACACTCATCGACATCTATACAGGTCTTCTCATCAACGGATAATTCGTATCCTTTTGCACAACTACACAAATATCCTCCAATCGTATTGTTACAGATGTGAGAGCATCCACCATTCCTTTCTAGACATTCATCAATATCGAGACAAGTGGATCTGTCAGAATTTAAATAATGTCCATCAAAGCAGGTACATATATAGCTTCCTAAGAGATTCAAACAGTCATGAGAACAATTATGACTCGGTGAAAGGCACTCGTCTAAATCGATACATGTTTTCTCGTCTCCAGGTTGCAGGATGTAGCCTGGAGGACATGTGCAATGATATCCACCTTCGTGATTGATGCAATCATGAGAGCATCCTGCCTCCACATCGTTCTCAAATTCCTCGCACTCATCTATATCTTCACAAGTTTTGAAATCCGCACTCAATCTGTATCCAATAGGACAAGAGCAAACAGTCCTCTGATTTATAAATTCACATTGGTGAGAACAATTTCCATTGTTGGTTCCACAAGCATCGGATATCAAACAAGTAGAATTATCTTCCCCTAACGTGTATCCACTGAAACAAGAGCATCTGAATGATCCGACAGTGTTCAAACAACCTTGAGTACAATTGCCATTGTTAACCAGGCATTCATTAACGTCATCGCATAAGGAATGATTATTAAAATTAGGCATAAATCCTTCCTCGCATTCGCATTTAAAAGATCCAATAGTATTGACACATCTATGGATACAATAATCGATATGGTTCTGACATTCGTCCACATCTTTACATTCTTTATTGTTTTCAGCTAACTGAAATCCGGGATGACAATCACAGGAAATGCTGCCATTCATAAAATTGCAGATATCTGAACAACCACCGTTGTCGTCCAAGCACTTGTTGTCTGCCATGCACTCTGAATTATCATCATTCAGGTACATTCCTAGAGGACAAGAACAGAATATACTCCCATTTTCGTTATTGCAGAAGTGGGAACATCCACCATTGTTTACTCCGCATTCATCAAACTCCATGCATGTCTTTTCATCATCTTCTAGTTTGTAGTTCTGAGGACAAGCACATTCGACACCTCCCTCGATATTGTTACAGAAATGGGAACAACCTGCATTTCCATTATGACACTCGTTTATATCTTCACAACTTCTACCATCCGAACCAATATGGTAACCCTGTGGACACTGACAATAGAAGCTTCCTTCAGTATTGACACAACCGTAAGCACAGATGCTGTTAACTTCATTTGCCTCGATGCATTCATTGATATCCTTGCAAATTTTGTTATCATGTAAACTATACCCTGTAGGGCATCCGCACTTCACCCTCAATATTGATTGACTATCTTTTATGCGGATACATTCGTGAGAACAACCGAAATCATCACAGGGATCAACATCACTACAATTTCCAGGCGAACATTCTTTGAATGAATTTGGAGTTGAATTGATACTTAAAACTCGATCACTGATACACGTCTTTTGATCTTCGCTTATGGTCATATTCTCAGGACAATGGCATCTGAAACCTCCATCAATGTTCTGGCAATAATGGGAACACTCATTTTGGGAGCATTCATGAATATCTCTACATGTTTGCAAATCTTCCCTAAGATAATATCCATCAGGACAAGCGCAGGTGAAACTCCCATTGGTGTTGATGCAGAAATCAGAACAGGTGTGATGTTCCAACGAACATTCGTCGATGTCCTTACAGGTCTTCTTGTCACCTGCTAATTCAAATCCTCCGTGGCACTCACAGTAATAGGAGCTATCTATGTTAACACACTTATGCGCACAAACGTGGGATCCTTCCTGACATTCGTCAACATCCTTACAAGTTCGTTCATCCTCATCAAGTTCAAATCCCTCTGGACAGCCACATCTGATCTGATCACTGTCTCTTTCACAAGTATGGGAACATCCATGATCTGCGGGACAAAGAGTGTCATCAGCAATACAGGTTCTAGAGTCAGACCAAAACTTCATGCCAGAAGGGCAATCACATCTATAACTCCCAGGAAGATTGAAGCATTGTTGGTCACAATCATGTTGTCCTTCAGAGCACTCATCTATATCTTCGCAAGTACGATTATCAGATTTTAGTTTATATCCTGAAGAGCAAATACAGGAATAGGAACCCTCTTCATTTTGACAATGATAATCACAGATGTTCTTCAATCTGTCAGCACACTCGTCAATGTCTCTACAGGTTGAGCCATCATCTCCTAATTCATACCCTAATGGGCAACTGCAAGTATTATTGTTCGTAAAGACACATTTTCTTGAGCATGATTCATCTTTGCAATGATCTGAATCAGAACAAGTTACACGGTCTGCTTCTAGATAGAATCCAGCAGGACATGTGCATTTGTATGAACCATAGACATTGATACAAGTATGAGAACAGTCATAGTCTTCTTCGTAACACTCGTCTATATCTTGACAACCAGAACCAGCTTTCCTGAAACCTTCTGCGCAAAAGGGATCTCCGCATGTCAGTCCATCACTCAGAAGCTTTAAGCCTACCGGACATGTGCAATTATAGCTTCCTTCCGTATTAATACAATCGTGAGAGCAGTCATGTTCATCTTCTTGGCACTCGTCCAAATCTTGGCAAGTCTGTCCATCAGACTCTAAAATGAAGCCCTTCTGACAAGTACATATAAAGGTGTCTCCCTCCTTCACACAGTCGTGAGAACAGTTCATGTTTGCACAGCCAGCATCTTCTATGCAGATCCTGCCTGAGTCTTCAAGGCTGAAACCAGGGGGACAAGTACACTGATAAGTGCCGTAAGAATTATTGCAATCATGTGAGCACCCATGGATATTGATTAAACACTCATCTATGTCTTCACAGGTTTTCCCATCCTCTTGTAACGTCGTTCCTGCCTGACAGGTGCACTTGTAACTTCCTGGTTCATTAACACAGGAATCAGAACATCCATGATTATTTGTTTTACACTCATCTATGTCCTGGCAAGTTCTCATATCCTCTAGAAGTTCATGCCCTATAGGACAAATGCATCGGTAACTGCCGATTTCATTCCAACACTGATGGGAGCATTTATGCTGGCTTGTCGCACATTCGTTTATATCTTTGCAATTCTTTTCATCTTCATCCAAAGACAACCCCGGAGGACATCTACATTCGTAAGACCCGTGGAGATTCACACATTGATATTCACAACCATGTGTCTGCAAACATTCATCAACATCAGTGCAGTTGAATTTATCATCATCCTTTAATTCTAGACCATCAGGACATGAGCAGATGAAACTTCCTTCCAAATTGATGCAGGAATGGGAACAACGACTTTCTTCACATTCATTCATGTCCACGCAAAGTATACCATTGATATCCAATTCGTACCCGAAAGGACAAATACAATGTGATCCTTCAGATGTATCCTTACAATCATGAGAACATTTAGGATTCAGAGAGGCGCAACTTTTTGGAGATTCGGATTCAACGCAGGTCGTTTTATTTTCCAGGGAAAACCCACTTGGACATGTGCAAATATAGGATCCTTCGGTGTTGTGGCACGAGTGGGTGCAAACTTCGGGATTTTTCGAACACTCGTTTATGTCTTGACAAGAGACACCATCATCTTGGATATCATATCCCTCATTACAAATACAATAGTAACCACCTTGTTCATTCACACATGTGTGTTCACAACCATGCGGTTCTCCTTCGTCACCTTCGATGCATTCATCAATGTCTGCAAGATAAACATTTATCCAGATTCAATTATTGAAATAGATATTTTTATAACACAGAAGGATGTTTTTATTTTTATTCAAAGAGAGCATGCAGTAGCGGCTGTGGACTTCGAGAGCTGGCAAGACAAGTTGAGAGTGATGCGAAGTAACAACGGGATAGAAAATAGGGACGATAACAATGATCACTATCTTGAGCGAAAAAGAAAAGAGGTTCAGGGAATGCTGAATGACATGGCTGGAAAGGAGAAAAGTGAAGGGAGAGAGGCGTTTTGGAAGGAGACTGGAGAAAGGAGATCATGGTAGGAAAGAGGGGTCGAAAATACAATGAGAGCTGTGGAATGGAGGGGCCCATTCGTGACCGTGTACAATGGGTCTGGCATTAAAAAAAGGAAAGGAAAGGAAAAGAAAGGAAAGAGAAGGGAAGGAAGAGAAAAGAAAGGGAAGAGAAGGTAAGGAAAGGAAAGGAATGGAAAGGATAGGTGAGGAAAGGAAAAGAAAGGAACGGGAAGGAATGGGAAGAAATATTGATGAAAAGAAAAGAGAGGAGAGGAAAGGAAAAGAAAGGAGAGGACAGCATAAGAAAGGAGAGGAAAGGAAAGAAAGGGAAGTGGAAGAAAAGGGAAGGGAAAGAAAGAAGAGAAAAGGAAATGGAAGGAATGGGAAGGATAGGATAGGAAAGAATTAGACAAAGTATGGGAGACGTAAAAGGCGGAAGAGACAATAATATGGTAGTACTGAGAGAAATAAGGTGGACGGGAGGGTGGAAAGAAAAGGGGGTCTTTATATTGACCGAAAGGAGAGAAAAGAAAAGGAGAGGAAAGGAAAAAAGCAAAGGAAGTAGAAGAAAGGAAAGGAAAGTAAAGGTGAGGAAAGGCAAAGAAAGGAAAGGAATGGGAAGGAAAGGTGATGAAAGGGAAAGGAAGAAGAGGAAAGGAGAGGAAAGGAAAGGAGAGGAAGGGAAAGATGAGGAAAGGAAATATAAGGAAAGGGAAGGGGAGGAAATGGGAGGAAAGAGAAGGTAAGGAAAGAAAAAGGAAGAAAAGAACGGTGATAAAAGGGAAAGGGAGGAAAAGGAAGGAGAGGAAAGGAAAGAAGAGAAAAGGTTAGGAAAGGAAAAGAAAGGAGAGTGGAGGGAATGAAAGCAATAGGGAGGAGAGGAAAGGAAAGGATAAGACAAAGTGTGGGAGACGTTAAAGGCGGAAGAGATGATAATATGGTAGTGCTAGAAGGAAGAAGGTGGACGTGAGGATGGAGAGAAAAGGGGGTCTTTAAATTGACCGAAAGGAAAGAAAAGGAAAGGAGAGGAAATAAAAGAAAAGAAAAAAGGAGGAAGGAAAAGGAAAGGAATAGAAAGTAAAGGTGAGGAAAGGAACAGAAAGGAAATAAAAGGAGTGGAAAGGTGATAAAAGGAGAAGAAACGGGAGGATAGAAAATGAAAGGAAAGGAAAGAAAAGAAAAGAAAAGGAAAGGAAAGGAAAGAAGGGAAGGAAAGGAAAGGGTAGGAAAGGAAAGGGAAGGAAAAGAAAGGACAAGAAAGGTAAGGGAAGGAAAGGAAAGTAAAGGAAAGGAAAGGAAGAGACAGGAGCTCATGGGACAGTGGTAAGGGGGAGTGTTGGTAAGGAAAGGAGAACAGGGAAAGAGGTGGGATGGGAAGATGAAGAATGAGCAAGAAAGATATTTCAGAAAGAATAATCTGTATAGGGATGAAGTTAGGAGTCACGAGGAGAAGAGGAAGGTCAATGAGGTTGTTAAGAAGAACAAGACTGAAAGAAGAATTTTTAGTTATACACTTCGTTGTTGGCATGTTTCTGGAAGCTTATAACAGTCCTCACCAACACATTCACCATCAGCAGAACTTCTGAAACCCTCCTCACAATTTTCAAATCCTGGAAGTTCTGTGATCCCCTCATAATCCTCGTCCTCGTCATCCTCTTCGGTATCGTAATCCTCATCCTGCAGGATCTTCGACGACCTGGTTAGTTTCTGAACACACTTGTAAGATCCTAGAGTGTTCTCACATCTGCTTGTCTCCTCACAAACTTTTGTGCTTCCCTCACACTCGTTAACATCTGAAATAAAAAATTACCCTTCAGATTCATCTGCGAATTTTTGGTTCCGATTTTTTCTGAAAATTTTTACGAACCACTGCAATTTTTAGAATGTTCCTCTAAGTAGAATCCATCAGGGCATAAACAGAAAACACTTCCTGGAGTATTGAGGCAAATGTGGGAACATCCTCCATTGTTTTCTGCACATTCGTCAATGTCCTCACAGGTGAGATTATCCGCGGACAATTTATGTCCGGAGATTTCGGTACAGCTGCATTCGTAACCACCATCAAGATTATGACAAGTGTCTTCACAGGGTCCTCGACCATTGTTTGGTGAACACTCGTTTATATCTAGAAACATAAATAATTTTTATTAGGTACAGCTGCCTTCCGATTGAATCCAGCGTTTAGGGGTTTCAGGTTGTTCAAGGTTGTTCAAAAAAAAGATCTTCACGAAAGAATGATTTTATGAAAAATGCAGATCAATTTTCGAAGAAGCAGTGGAATTTGGTACCAAAGAGTTCAATTTCCAACTAATAAAATTTATTTTTGGAAAAAACTTGACACTTTCGACTGGAAAGCTGGATTTTCAACAAAATATTTTAATTTTGATCTAACGATGAATCTCCAGTCAAAGAGACAAGAAAACTGATTAGCGTAACAAATATTTTCATTTTAACAACGAAAGACTAAATTTCTAACAGAAGAGACAAACTTTCATTAAAAAAGACGAATGGTCGATGGAACAGTTAGGTTTTATTTCAAAAAAAGATTTTATTTGTCGGTTAAGGATACAAATAATGTGAAAAAAATTGTTGAAAATTTCGAGCCAAAAATACAAATTTTGTATCGAACAGTCCAAATTTGAACCTGAAAATGTGAATTATCAAGCAAAAACAAAAACAAAAAAATATATGGATTTGAATGAAAAATAGTTATATTTCTTATCTCTTTTCGACGAAAAATAGAACAGTCAAATTTTCAAGACAAAATACAGTTATCTTTTTTCAAATTATCAACAAAGAATTCTTAGTCAAAAAGAAAAGAATTTCTGGGAAGTTGTTGAAAACTTCAAGCCAAAAATACAAATTTTGTATGGAACAGTCCAAATTGGAACCCAAGAATGTGAATTATTGAGCTAAAAATATGGATTTGAAAGAAAAACAGTTATATTTCTTATCTTTTTTTGACGCAAAATGGAACAGTCAAATTTTCATGAAAAAATATAAGTTTTTTTTTAATTACCAACAAAAATTTCCCAGTCAAGAAGAAAAGAATTTCTGAGAAATTGTTGAAAATTTTAAGGCAAAAATACGAATTTTGTATCGAATAGTCCAAATTTGAACCCGAAAATGTGAATTGTCTAACAAAAATATTGGATTTGAAAGAAAAACAATTATATTTCTTATCTGTTTTTGACGAAAACTGAAACAGTCAAATTTCCAAGAATAGTATAGTTTTTTTCTCAAATAATCATCAAAGATTTCTCAGTCAAGAAGAAGAGAATTTATGAAAAATTATTAAAAATTTGAAGCCAAGAATACAACTTTCGTATGAAACAGTAAAAAATTAACCCAAAAATTTGAATTACCAAGCCGAAAATATGGATTTGAAAGAAAAACAATTATATTTCTAATCTCTTTTCAACGAAAAATGAAACAGTCAAATTTCCAAGAAAAAATATAGTTATTTTTTTGAAAATTATCAACAAAGATTTCCCAGTCAAGAAGAAGATAATTTCAAAAAAATTGTTTAAAATTTGAAGCCAAAAATACAAGTTTTGTATGGAACAGTCAAAATTTGAACCCAAAAATGTGAATCACCAAGCAAATAATGTGGATTCTAAACAAACACAATCATATTTCTCATCTCTTTTTGACGAAAAATGAAACAGTCAAATTTCCAAGAAAAAATAGTTTTTTTTTTTTAATTATCGACAAATGCTTCCTAGTCAAGAAGAAGAGAATTTCTGAAAAATTGTTGAAAAATTTGGAGCTGAAAATACAAATTTTAAACAAAATAGTAAATGAATTATTCCGAAAATGTGAATTCTCAATCCAAAAATATTAATTTTTGATGAAATAATTGAATTTCTTTTCCATTTTCTACTAGGAATAAATGAGTTATACTTACAACAAAAAAAAGCAATTATTCTGAATTATTTTGATATTTCAACGAAAAAAGTCGTGAATTCCAAGTTGATACCAACCAAAAACATTCGTTTTGAACGAAATAATTTTCTGTGGGATTCTCTACATAGGGTAATTCCTGAGTTAAAGAATATTCGAATTTTAGCAATTGGAAAAATTTTTTCCATAATTATTATAATTATTATAAACGAAACGATGAAAAAATTATTATTTCGATGGATGAAAGTTTTTCCAACAAGTTGTAATATTTATTTTTTAATTATCAGATTATTATTTTATTAATAGAAACATATGTATATTATGAATCAATTATTAAGAAAACATTCCTTAATTTATATAAAATAGGGCATTTTGTAATTTGAGAATTTCCTCATGATGGGAATTTCCTAATTTCAAGAATTTAATGATACGGCAATTTTCTTCCATGAATTGATCAATTCGTCAACATAATAATTTTTAGGGAATTCCACCATTGAGAAATTTTTTTTATTCGGAACAATTTTGAAACTTTCGAACATTTTCTCATTCAGGAATCTTCCAATTCGGTATTCATATGTAGTCGGTAATTTCTTATTCCGATTTTTTTTTTGAGACTTTTGAAGTGTCAGGAATTTTATTTCTCAGAATTTTCCAGTCGTTCCTAATTTCCTACCAAAAAGCTGCATTTTTAATAAGAAGTGAATAACATTATCATCAAAATATGTGAATTTGCGAAAATGAAAAGGAATTTCCAACAGGGAAGCATGATTTCCAAACGGGACAGTTGAATTCCCCGAGAAACAAACAAATTATTAACAAGAAAATACGAATTCTCAACTAAGAACAATTGCAGACTGTTCAACTGAAAAAGTTGGTCCATATCGAGTGACATGTGTCAAGTCTCTCGAACCGGATTGTCTCCCTGCGGCATCTCTCACCCTCGAAAGTGGCAAAAGTGAGGCAGGTCTTCAGCATAACACAAATAACTATTTTGAGGTTATGTGACCTGCATTATTCCCAATCCTAGTCACGGTAGTGCCTTTTCGCCCTCGCGATACTAGAGAAAAGGGGAAGATATTTGTCCAACATTATTTCTATTGACCGATATATCATTTAAGGGTTATGTGATCAACATTATAACCATGAACAGTCTTTTGTCTATTTGCTTTGAGGGAAGACTTCGAATTTTCCGTTGGGGAGAGATGCTGCACTTTAGTCACTTCCAAAGGTGAGAGATGCCACAGGGAGACAATTCGAGTCGGGAGATATATGGCACGATATGAACCGAAAATTATGTTTGGGAGGCTTGCCAAAATATTGGCAATCCACTCAGGAGAGATGCCCCGTACGGGACTTGCTAAAATGGAGACATGCCGCAAGGAAGACTTGCCGCAGAAGAGACTTGTCGCGGTTGAGACTTGCCGCAAGGGGGAATTGCAATGGCATTGTCTCCCACACTTGGTATGAATCCCTTTATTAAGGAATGAAATCAAGATATATAAAGTATGTTCAAGCGTAGAACTAAATTGGCTGAATAAATATAAACCGACGGTACGGAATTTAATTGAATCGGACAGGACTCAAATGGAAGATGGCTCTATTTGAACACCAAAAAATAATTAATATCGTTCTTTCTTAACTAAACAATTCGTTGAAATTCATGTTTTCCAACCGTAAAAGTGCGGAGGGATGCACGTGTACGGAAATCTAAATTAAATTCGGAGTAATGGAATTAAAGCACAGAGAAATATTTCTCGCAACTCATGCAGGGTGAAGAAGATGCAAGAGAAAACTCATTAAAAAAGTCACCAGCAGATGAAATCTCACCTCGTTCAATTAGACTTAAAATTAGTTTTTCAGTAATTTACCAAAGGAAATGCTCCTTTCTCGTACGTAAGTATACGAAACTCGAATTATAGGATTTCAGATTTTTTTCCTAATCACTTTTAGTAACGCATCCAAGCGGGACAAGAAAATAAGATTAAAAAAAAGGAGCAGAAACATCCAATAATCTTGAGTTTCGTTATATTTCCAAAGCTTGTAAAAAGGTTGCAATCAAACGTCTCAGAAATCTAAAATTTATTGTTGTTGAAAACCTGATGGGCTCAACGAAAAAAATTGGGTCGTGAGAAGGAGAAAAAAGTCGCAATGTTTTTGGATTTCGAAGCAGCCTTCGACTCTGTGAACAGGGGGGGGGAGTCCGTGACAGGGACTTAATGAAGGGTTATGAATGCCTTAATTAAGGCATTAATGAAGGTTTGATAGAGAGAATGAAGGGAAGATTTGTGATGACAATGATAAGGGTCAAGACTTAGCAGACTTGGAGCAAAGGTTAAAAGTAAAAGGAAGAGGGGGAACAATATTGGGAACATGCAAACTTTATGCACTGGCATATACAAACAATGTAGTTCCAGTAGCATATTGAGGAAGAGAGGAAGAGTACTTAAGAGAAGAAGATTCAATGGTGAATGTGACCAAGACTAATATAATGTGTTGCAGAAAGAGGAAACGTAGATGAGAGAAAGAATGAAAGGTTAATAACGGAGTAGTGGAGTGCAAGTAGAGTAATGGGACAGGTGTGGGTTCGGGGGATAGAAATTGAAGGACGAATGAAGGATGAGAGTGTAGATGTTCGATTTGCTAGTAAGGTCATTTTTTGGGATATGAAGTGGAAATCTTCGGATAAAAAGAGCATAGAAAGTGGAAAGACTGCATGGGAGGTTTCTCAGATGGGATGTAGGATTATGGATAAAAAGAGGAAGGTGAAGTGTGGTGTGCGAATGAGGGGTAGAGAGTGGTAGAGAATAGAGGTAGAGATTTAGTTGAGGCAAAGATAGGAAGGGTGGGAGGCAAAAATTCGTATTTAAAGTATAACAGACAATACAGGATGATGAGAAGGTTAGAAAGATACTTGGATGGCATAGAGCTTATTCCCTATACTGGAAGGTCTAAGATTTTAAGATTCATAAGAGGAGGCAGAAAGGATAAAGAATGCACATAAAAATTAAAGGGTCAAAAAATAAAAGGACCGAAGGATGTTGTTCACCTGGGTTTTCATTATAGGTAAAATAGAAGTAGAGGAACTATTGTAAGGAAGAGAGTGGAGGAGGCATTCGTGGTCATGAAGCACGTTTGGAGCATTTCTGCAGAAATGTTGAAGGATTCTTTCGAAAGGAGATTGATGATGTTTTAGTAGGTGTTGGCAAGCGTAACGTTGTATAGTGTAATGATTTGGGTATGTTGTAGAGATTTAAGTATAAAGAGAGTAAAATGTTAATTATGAGTGGATAAGAGTGAAAGGGAGAGAAAAACACTTAAGTTACAAAAAAGGAAAAGGCGGAGCCAGAAGGTAATAGCAAGGGAGAGACAATGAGCTATGAAAGAATAGAACAGGTAATGGTTGGATGAGAGTAAGAAATCACGCAAGTTGTGCGAAAGTAAAGCGGAGGAAGATAGAATTGTACCAGAGAGGGTTGAGGGGAGGGATGAGGACCGCATACAACATCTTCGTGCTCGATTCTCTGACCAATGAAAAGTTGAAATTAGAAGGTAGAATTTGTTTACCAATATTTTTGTTCGAAGGAAGAGGGAATAAATTGCAGGTAAAAAAGAGGTCAAAATATGTCAGTTAATTGATGCGACCAGAGTAGGGTATAAAAAAGAGAAGGTTTGAGGACTACTGAAGGATCTGGGTGAGGATGTCTGATGCCCCATTGTGGTCAGTATGGAGTCATGGAGTGGAAATCTGGATTGTATTGTGAAATTAGGAATAGAGAGGAGAAGGGTAACATGGAGCATTTGGAACGTAGGATGAAAGGATGAGAAAGAATGGTTGAGTGTAGTGTGGCAGAAAACTGGGAAAGAGATAAAGGCAAGGAGGGGAAGATAGGAAAAATTTGAAAGTCAAGGTGAAATAGCTGGTACGGGACGTTTGAGGGAGAAGGTAAGCCGGAATACTTAAGGAAGATAATAGAGCAGAGAGAGTATGAAGAGCATGGGGAGAGTATAAATGAGTAGAGAAAGAACAAGGGAAGTATACGAGGTGGACCTTGGGGTTAGAAATATGTACGCCAGGATAGCGAGTTAGGGAAGAAGCAGATATATGAAAAACGAAAGCCTGCTCTGAATGTGCATGTTAATTTTTAGGAAAAGTAAGAGGAAGTGGAAAAGAGGAAAAGGGAAGGTAAACTACTCCAGAAAAAGGGAGGGGGATTCAGAAGGTTATAGCAAGAAGCGGATGTGAGAATATGAAAGAATGGAGCAGTTACTAATTGGATGAAAGGAAGATAGTCTGAAACTTGTGCAAGTGAGGGAAGGCTAGACTTTAAAAAATACATGGAGGTTAGGTTGTAGTAGAGGTGAAAGGAATGACAGTCGAAAGAATGGGAATAGGTAGAAATCTTTGATGGGATGTTAGAAGTATCTGGGAAACTAATACGAAAAAAAAACAAAGGAGGTTATAGGATGAATCGGAATAGAGGAAGAATGGCAAGAGTGCAGATTGTATGGATTGTTGTAGAAATAACAGAAATTGGATTCGAAAATCGCTGGTATCTTTTGGTTAGATAAACCTACCAACACAGGAGCGAGAGTCTGAATCCAGATGGAAACCAGCGGGACATTCGCAATGGAAAGATCCTCGATCGTTGTGACAAATGTGCGAACAGCCAGCCGTCCCTTCCGTACACTCATCGATATCTAAAAAAAAAAAAGAGCATTGCTCGTGAAACCAGCTCGACTATGTGGACATATTTATTTCACATTCGAAGGTACATTCTTTTTCACGCCACTGAACAGATTCTCTATTTTATGCGGTACTGAGAGAAAAATGGGGCTTATTCGTTTTCCTCCTCTTCTCTTGTTCGTTTTTATGGCAATTCTATTCAGTGGAATGGAGGTCCATAAAATATTCCTTATTATGCCGATCGCATGGGGACAAATACAATCTACAAACATCAACATCAAGTCTCATCTTATTTTTCTTCATCCTACTCATTCTTACTGTAGAATTTTTGCTACCATTATTTTTATGTGTGACTTTTGCATCTTTTTTCTTTCACTTCTCTTCGACACCAACCTTCAATTCCCTTATTTACTCTTCCTCATGTATTTCTTTCCCTAAGATCCTCAACACATTCTCTTATCAGCTTTCTTTATCTTCCATTCCCCTCATACATCCTTCCCATACATATTCCTATGTTTCTCTTTCACATTCACACATTTTGCCCTTTCCTTCTTCCTTTTCTTTCCAATATGTTGCTTCCCTGATCTCGTTCCCAAATCCAGATCTTGTTATTCATGTCAACCTTCTCTCGGCATAATACTTTTACAAGTGCTTCGGTAGTCTTTCCTTTGTTTTTATCTAATGCTATTAATTATATTTTAAATCCTTAATTTTTTCCTATCTTTTTTAATTGTCTTTCCTTTTCTTCTTACCCCACTTCTTCGAAGTCTACTCCAATCCATTCTCTCATATCTTTGTCCGCCTATAACTCCCTTCTTTCTTCTTCCCACTGTGTTAACTCAATCGCCCTCCCTTTTTGTTCTTCTACTTCCTTCAAACATTCTTTCACTAACAGCCACATTCTTCTTTTCTAATCTTTCTTGAACCTGCTTTTTTCTATTCCTCATACCTGCTCCGTTACCCCGGCTGTTTTTGATTCGTTCGCTTACATGTTCCTAATGATCTCCATTCGCTTGGAAGGTATATCTCAAATATTTAAACTCTCATTTCTTTTATCTTCACTCTCTCACATCTCCCAGTCCATACTTTTTTCTTTTCCTTTTTCTACTGAACCTAATAGCCTTCCTCTTTTCTACATTCAAATTAAATTTCTTCTCATCTTAATATTCCTCTAACCCAGTATTCAGACCCGCTATGCATCACGAATCATTCATTCCCTTAACTCTTTTTGATTTGGTGGCACAATTTCTTTTCCCTCAACTTCTCCCGTTAATCTCTCCAATAATATCGTTATATTTAACTTGTACAAGGTTGGCATTAGCATCACTCCCCTATATTCCTTAACTTCCTATCCTTGCCACTTTTCAATTTCGGTATCACTTGCCCTTCTTCCTATAGCTCTGGCCATCCCATCAATCTCCATACCTTCTTGCAGATTATCCATGTCCATCCTTTTAGTTCTTTCCTCCCATATTTCCATACTTCATGAGGAATTTTATACAGACCTGCAGCTTTTCCCTCTTTCATTATTACTATAACAGTGATTATTTCTTCTCTTGTTATTTCCTCTTCCTCATCTCTCTCCCTCCACTATTTTCTTTTCCTCCTTACTTTCCTCTCTTCTCTTCCTAGCAGATCCATAAAATACTTCTTGTATTCTATTATCTCAATAACCTGGTTTTTCCATTTCCTTCGTTTTCTATCATCATTTACTAATTTCAAAACCTTTTTTCGTATTCCAGCCTTCTCCGCCTGTTCTCAAAATCTTTTATTTTTCTCCTCTTTTTTTGTTCCACACATCTCAATGTATTTTTTCTATATTTTATTCTACTATTTTTACCTCTTCTCCATCTTCTTAGTTCCTTTCCTTACTTCCTTCTTTTTCTCTTCAAATTCCTCGTCCCATCCATTTCGAACCCCTCTCGCCGTCACTAACTTCTTTGGTGGTTTCCTCTGATTCATCTTTCTATCATTATTTCCATCTCTTCACCTTCATTGCCTTCTCGCATGTTTACATTCTTTAGCTTTACCTCAAATTGCTCTTTTCCTTCCACTGATTGATCTCATCTATATGTTTTTTCACCTTGATTCCTTTTAAACCCTATCTCTAGTACCCTTTTTCACCCTCTGATGTCAGTATTATTGGGAAGTGATCAGAATCTATATATTCTCCTACCTGTAGTTTCTTGACCTTCCCTGTTACCTCATCATCCACTATCACGTCCAGCATACATTTTATCACAATGGAATAGATTTATGATTATTCTTATATTTATCTATTATTGTAGTAGGGAAGAGAAAATAGATAGATTTAGAAGAGAGATAAGCAACGAGAAAATTGTTGTAGCTCGTGAGCTGTTGATAGAGTGGGAATAAAGCGCGACACCGTATCACCGTGACCATGAGTCGAACCAACCCCGAACGTTATTTCGCAAGCCGCTCGTCTCTTGCGCTTTTTATCAAACAAAAGCATACGTTTTAAAACCAGAGAATATATTTTTCATTTTAGAATAGTTATTTATTATCTAAGTGGGAAAGGGAGGATAAACAAAGTAACAAAAGAGATGAACGATAAGGAAATAGTTGTAGCTCTTCAGATTTTGGTAGAATGGGAGGACAACGCGATACCGTGCATGGCGACCATAAGTCGCACCGACCCCGGACGGTATCTCGCGAACAGCTAGTCCTTCGTGGTTCTTAGTGGAAAACAGCATAGATTTCATCATCATCCAATAGCTGAATCATTTTTAGATAATGTGTTTGATGCTTCGGAACTTTAGAAGCGTTGCAAATGCTCTGAAAAAAACTGGAACAGTTATGGTGGAGGGGGAGGGGGGGATGCAAGCACAGGCATGGCCCACAAATGGAAGGGATCTCGATGTCAGACTTTATGTGGAAGAAACATGAACAATAATAGTTTCTTACTTGGATCAGTAGGAGTAATGAATACGGCTGATTCTCTTAACCCTAGGGAACGCGCGCTCATTTCCGAACATGGGGGCGCGCGCTGTATCCTCGTATCTACGAGATACCGCGCGTTCCCAAGGGTTAAAAATGTATTAGATCCTTTAAATGTTCTGAGAACTCCGTTGAGTACCGTTAAATTCTTTCGATTTTTCGAAATTGTTTGTGGTAGTTTGGAACACCCTAAAATCCTTTAAAATCCATAAAAGCCCCTTTTGATCTCATGAAATATTACATAATCCTATTGAATCCGTGGATATACAATAAAGTACCGACTATGGTCATACCGGCCACAGTCGTTCCGAGAATGTCAGTTGTGGATGAGACGGTTCAACGATTTTGCAGAGACAACAGGCACGCCTTATTCTCGGCCAAAGCCGTACGTTAAAAGCGGACAGTACCCGAACGGGCAATCTCGCCAATGCGCGGATTTTTTTTTTGTGGAAAATCGCATAGGAATGGTTCATGCTGCTCTGACTGTCTACCTAAGGGCCAAGCCAAGCTCAAAACCTGACAAATATTAAAATTTTAGTGTGAATGAAATTGAATAATTCTTCTTCAACCAGATATTAATTTTTGTATTTGATCCAGAACTACGAAATCTAAATGAAATATTGTATAGTTACAATTATATATTAACAAAACGTCGGATCCAGTTTAGGTAATCAGGATGACCCAAGTACATATAAACATCAGGGAGGTATCCATCAGCATATCCCAAACTCCAAGACAAAATACCAACAAGTTTTCCATTGACAACTAGAGGACCACCAGAATCACCGGTGCAACTCCCTTTCCTCTCAGATTGATGAAGAGTGCAAACATTGCGTGATGTGATTGAAGAAGAATTTCTAAAGTAAACCATTTGACAATGCTTCAGACTAATTATAGGAACATTGATTGATTGTAATTGGTCGGGATATAGAGCTTCGGTCCTAAAATAGAGAGGAAAAATTAATTTGTTAATCTAGATTTGATATCATCTCCAAATATTATATTGCATCAAAAAATCAAACCTTATGCAAAATTTCATGATAGCAGTAAATATAAAACATTCTTCCAAAACCGATTTAATTTAATGAATACACTGGAACCTCAAACTTAATCCAGCTTCGGGCTTGGGTGTCGACGGCCTTGGAAGAAGTTCGAGTAAGCTGAAACGTGAACAGTCAGGGCCGAATACACGCGAGGATGGCGGAGAGTGGAGCGAGAAGAGCGACCCTGTCCAAACCCCCCGCACCGCCTGGTCCACGAGCCATCCACGATCTCATTTCGAAGAAGGAACGAGTTTGGGTGGATCCAGTTTGAGGTTGCAGTGTAATGTATGCCTTGATATTCAAATTATTTTTCTAGTATGACACGGGCTGACGAAATTTGCATCCAGAGACCAGAACAGACTCCCCCCCCCCCCTCTATCTCTCCCTCTTTTTCTCTTCCTTTGCCTTCTAGACCTTCCTTGTTCTTCTGAAGCTTCTTTTGCACCCTTAACTTCCCTTGCCTTCTAGAGACAAGGTACCTCTAGAAGGCGAAAAGAGTTGGAAGAGTAATAAGTAGTTCGAGGAGACCAAGGAAGCTCTAGGAGGCACAGGAAGTTTTCGAAAGCCGAAGAAGCTCTAGAAGGCAAAGGAAGCTCTAGAAGGCAAAGGAAGCTTTAGAAGGCAAAGGAAGCTTTAGAAGGCAACGTAAGTTCAAGGAGGCAGAGGAAGCTTATAAAGGCCAAGGAAGCTCTAGAAGGCAATGTAAATTCAAGGAAGCAGATGAAACTTTAGAAGGCAAAGGGAGATCTAGAAGGCGAAGCGAGTTCAAGGAGGCACAGAAAGCTTTAGAAGGCCAAGGAAGCTCTAGAAGGCAAAGGAAGTTCAAGGAGGCACAGGAAGCTTTAAAAGTGCAATGAAGCTCTAGAAGGCAATGTGAGTTCAAGGAGGCAGAGGAAGCTTATTCAGGGCAAGGAAGCTCTAGAAGGCACTGTGAGTTGAAGAAGGCAGAGGAAACTTATTAGGGAAGAAAGCTCTAGAAAGCAATGTAAGTTCAAAGAGGCAGAGGAAGCTTATGAAGGCCAAGGAAGCTCCATAAGGCAATGGACGTTTGAGGAGGCAGATGAAGCTTCAGAAGGCCAATGAAGCTCTAGAAAGCAAAGGAAGTTCAAGGAGGCACAGGAAGCTTTAAAAGTACAATGAAGCTCTAGAAGGCAATGTGAGTTCAAGGAGGCAGAGGAAGCTTATTCAGGGCAAGGAAGCTCTAGAAGGCACTGTGAGTTGAAGAAGGCAGAGGAAACTTATCAGGGCCAAGGAAGCTCTAGAAAGCAATGTTAGTTCAAAGAGACAGAGGAAGCTTATGAAGACCAAGGAAGCTCCATAAGGCAATGGACGTTTGAGGAGGCAGATGAAGCTTCAGAAGGCCAATGAAGCTCTAGAAGGCAAAGGGAGTTCAAGGAGGCACAGGAAGCTTTAGAAGGACAATGAAGCTCTAGAAGGCAATGTGAGTTCAAGGAGGCAGAGGAAGCTTATTCAGGCCAAGGAAGCTTATTTAGGCCATGGAAGATCTAGGAGGCAATGTAAGTTTAAGGAGGCAGATGAAGCTTTAGAGGGCCAGGGGAGCTCTAGAAGGCAATGTAAGTTTAAGGAGGCAGAGGAAGCTTATGAAGACCAAGGGAGCTCTAGAAGGCAATGTAAGTTGAAGGAGGCAGAGGAAGCTTAGTAAAGTCAAGAAAACTCTATAAAGCAATGTAAGTTCAAGGAGGCAGCGGAAGTTTATTCAAGTCAAGGAAGCTGTAGAAGGCACTGTGAGTTAAAGAAGGCAGAGGAAGCTTATTAAGGCTAAGGAAGCTTATTAAGGCCATGGAAGCTCTAGAAGGCAATGTAAGTTCAAAGAGGCTGAGGAAGCTTAATAAGGTCGAAGAAGCTCTAGAAGGCAATGTAAGTTTAAGGAGGCAGAGGAAGCTTATAAAGACCAAGGAAGCTCTAGAAGGCAATGTAAGTTGGAGGAGGCAGAGGAAGCTTATTAAGGCCAAGAAAGCTCTAATTAGCAATGTAAGTTCAAGGAGGCAGAGGAAGCTTATTAAGGCCAAGGGAGCTTATTAAGGCCAAGGAAGCTCTAGAAGAAAATGTAAGTTCAAGGAGGCAGGGGAAGCTTATTAGGGCCAAGGAAGCTTATTAGGCCCAAGGAGGCTCTAGAAGGCAATGTGAGTTCAAGGAGGCAGAGGAAGCTTATTAGGGCCAAGGAAGCTTATTAGGCCAAGGACACTTATTAGGCCCAAGGAGGCTCTAGAAGGCAATGTGAGTTCAAGGAGGCAGAGGAAGCTTATTAGGGCCAAGGGAGCTTATTAAGGCCAAGGACGCTTATCAGGGCCAAGGAAGCTCTAGAAGGCAATGTGATTTCGAGGAGGCAGAGGAAGCTTATTAAGGCCAAGGAAGATCAAGAAGGCAATGTAAGTAAGAGGAGGCAGAGGAAACTTACTAAGGCAAAGGAAGCTCTAGAAGGCAAATGAAGTTTAAGGAGGCTAAGGCTTCAGAAGGCCAAGCAAGCTCTAGAATCCAAAGAATGCGAGGAAAAAGTAAATGTGCCATATTTCAGAGAGAAATTATCATATCAAGATGATCCAAAATGGAAAGTTGAAGGAAAAAGCAGTACTAAACTATAGCCTGAACGGTTCCAAGAATAATAAGTTTGCCGCTCCTTGTGGTTTGCAGGCCATTCGGCCTGGTCTTTAAATACAAGATAAGTTAATTTCTGTCAACCTGTGTCATTTTTTTTCGCATGTGACAGAATTATCCTCTCGTAAATTTTTGTCCTCTTACGCTGAAATAGATATGCATCCCCAGCCACTAAGGGTACCAAAAGTATTGGGTAACAAAAGCCCACTATGCAGGCTAATTTTCCGATTAGGCGAGTGGATGATATCAATGGTTGGAAAAATTTCGAGAATAGCAAGATCGTTTACTAAGTAAGGCCATTGATAACCCGGATGGGTTATTATTTTCCTCACATTGTGGATTAATCCACGATTTCTCAAAGGAGACCCTGATAGAATTTTATATACTGAAGTGTGATAATCGTATACACAATGGGCAGCAGTCAAAATTATTCCTGGGGATAAAATTACTCCACCACAACCACTCTCTCCATATTTTTGTATGTTGACTATGTAAGGAATTTTCTCAATTTTTACTCCTCTCCCGCCATGTATTGAATTGTAAATTGTCAATCTTCCTGCAAAAAAAAATTTATTGAATGAGTAAAATGAAATACTATTTCTTTTTTCGAGTGGAAGTATTTTCAGGTATTATTCATTCAAATTTTTAAGTTGAGTTTCCAAACGTGGAAGTATGCGTTTGAAGGGAAAGAGAAGAAAAGGAGGAATAGATAGTAATCAAGAGGGTGAGGGAAAAAGAAGAGGACCTAAATTGAATACGAATACAAAAGGGGACGAGAATGAGGGTGAACATAGGCTGCTGAGGAAGAGGAAAGTTGAGAGAATTCAGAGAAAGAATGAATCTAAGAGGTACAGAATACGAAGAGGTAGAAGAGATAACAGAAAGAATGAAGGGGGTTATTGAGAGGATAAGAGAAGAGATGAGTCTAAAAGGAGAGTAAAAGCTTTAAGAAAAGCCTTTTGGGATGCGGAATGTAGGGAGGGGGGATGTGAAGAGAATATGTAGGAAAATGTTAAAGGATGGAGGAAAGAGAAGACTGACGAGGAGGAATACAGTAGACGGAAACGAGAGATTGAGCAAATGTTAAACGGGGAAAGACAGAAGGAGGAGAAAAGGTATAAAGAGGAAATAGAGGAAGCAGAAAAGAGAAGAAAGGTAAGGGAGGTGATAAATAGGGAAAGAGGCAGAAGGAAATTAGTAAATAAGGACATAAAAAGGGTGAGTAGACGGAGTACTTCAAAGGATTGTTAGCTGAAGGAGAAAAAAGGGCTAAAGAAGAAGAGAGAAAAGTAATAAAGAGAGAAGAACATAGTAGAGATATAAGCAGAAGGGACTGAATGAGACAATAGAAAGGTTAAAAAGAAATAGAGCAACAGGAGAGGATGGAAATGGAGAATAAAGCTCTGAAGTATGAAAAAGGGAAGAAGAGAGGGAATGCGGCAAGTCTGTAACAAAGTATGAAGAGGTCAAGAATGATTTAATGGATGGAGGAAGGGATTAGTGATTGCGCGATTTGAGAAAGAAGAAGTTAAAACTAGAGGTATCAAATTCATGTCGGTGAGTTATATGAAATCTATGCGGAAGTGCTCAGGAAAAGGTTATGAAGTCAGGTAGGAGAGGAAGGGTGTACTCCACACAATCAGAAGAGCTTCAGGAAAGAAATGGGCACAATCGATAATATAAACATTCTAAACTACCTGGTAGATGGGAATTTGGGACTAAAAAGAGGGAAACTATTGGCTATGTTTGTGGATTTTGAAGCAGCGTTCGGCTCAGTAAATAAAAGGGCTTTGAAAAAAGCTATGGAATGGAGGAAAGAAGATCAGGAGCCAATTAAAGAAATATAAGAAATATTTGGAGAGAAGAGTAAGGACTGAAAATGAGTAAGCAAAATCCTACAAGAATGCCTAACTGAGATTGTTGCTTGAGAAAGGAGAGCGAATACACAAGGTTTGAAATAGTACAGCGAATGAGAAAAGCATGTGGTATTTAAGGAGGAATTATAAAATGGCAAGAGATGAAATTGGAGATGATGATAAGGCAAAGAGAGGAAAGATGGAGAAAAATTATGGAAACATAGTGGAACAAGTGGTATAAGATGGTTAAGTGAGTGCAAGGAAGGTGTACTGAAGAGGGAAGCATGAGTGTAAGGTAATAGCTATTAGCTTTTGATCTTATTCTCGGATTTTCTTCCGCAAAAAACGAAAATGAGAATGGAAATTTGCCAAACCAGGCATTTCAAACTTCAACCCCCATTGGAATCACTCTTATTAATTATATATTGTACAACAATTTTTTCAAAAAATCATTCTACTTACCAGCATTATCAAGAGATAAAATTCCAATGCCTTGAGATAAAAGGGCACAAAAAATTAAAAGAATTAGAAAAAATTCTTTCCGCATTATGTAGGATGAACTAAGCACTTCCGATCATTGACGGGGAACAGATGTTTCTCAATGGATAACATCACCTTCATTAGGCTCTATGAGATATTATGTCATTTTGTTGACATAGATGATGAATATTATGTAGATCATAAAATAATTCCCTCAATTTCTATGTGATGAATACTTTTAGCATTTATGTACCATTAATTGTGAAACAAATAATAATTTATCGAACTGCTAGTCATATTATCACCCACACCAGATGTTCAATTGAATATTAATTTTTTTTAATGAAAGCGAAGAACAACTTCATTCCTCAAGGTCTGTTCGAAACTAGTGAAGGAAAGATTTATATTAGGCACTTCAAAAAATTACACTTCGAATTCTTCTTTTGTTTTAAAAGTCTTGAATATGTTAATTTAAGATGGTAATTTTGCCTATTACTGATCCAAGAATTATTTTAGAGGAATGAGAAAAAATCTGCCGCGGCCCGGATTTGAACCGCGATTCGCCACTAAACATGAGTGGGGGTTAAATTAATTGATTAATTACCCTGGTCGACAAGATAACATTTTTCATTTCAAGGTCTTCAGTATTTTTGAACTACGTTTCAAGTAATACTAGGAGAGTAACGCGCGCCAAGGTGCGCGTCTCTGTTCTTTTATTGTTGACTTCTTTATATCAAATCGTTTCAATCCAATGTATATATTATTTCAATCAATATTAATTTATTTTGAAAGATTTACAGATAATGAATTTATTTTTCTTAACGTACATATAGTCAATTTTGCAATACTTTGAAAATTTAAAAGAATATTATTATCCATCAGAATAGTCGCATTTCTTCTTTTGTTTTCTTTGTCCTTCCTTCGCTGAACTCTCTCCTTTTCTTTTCCTCTTCTTCTCTCCTCCTCCTTACTCTTTTTCTCTCTTAGCTTTCCTATTTCTTGTTTCCTTTTTCTCTTGTTCTCTTCATACCTTTTTCTCTTTCTTCGGGACCCTTCTCTTTCTCTCCTTGACTAACCCTCTTTTTTCATTCTCCCCTTCTTTGCTAGCTCCTCTCCTTCTTTTCTTTTCTTATTCCATCCTTCTCTTCTTCACCTGACTCGCTCCATATCCAGACTTCCTTTTTCTCTTATTTCTCTTCTACCCTTTTTTCTCATTACTCTGTTCTTCTCTTCTTCTCTCCTCCTCTTCTTTTTTTCTTCTTTCAACTCTCTTCACTATTTCTCTTTAGTTTCTCTTATTCTTTTCTTTTTTCCTTTCATTCTTCGATACTCCTCTCCTCTCCTTTATTTCTTCTTTTCTCCTTCCCGTTTCCCTTCAGCTATTAACGCTCTTTTACAGTTCTTACCTTTTTCATTTTTCCCATTCTCCTGTTCTCTACACCTTCTCTTCTCCGCTCTACGCTGTTACTCCTCTTTTCTTCCATCCTGCTCTGCACTTCGGCTATTCTTCCTCTTTTCTCCCAACTCTCTTCTCTTCTTTTCTTCTATCTCCCCTATTCGTCCTGCAATTCTTCTTTTCTTTGTTTCTTCTTTTTTTTTCTCTTTATTCTCATCATCTCTTTTTCTCTTCTTAGCTTTACCCTCCCTTTCCTCCGACTCCCTTCTTCTTCTCTTTTCTTCTGCTTCTTGCACACTTTCTCTCCTCTTCTTCTCTTCACCTCTAAACTTTCTTTTTCTCCTTCCAATCTTCTATCCTTCCCTCCTTCTTTTCTTCTCCCAACTCTCTTCATGTCTGTACTCCCTCCTTCTCTTCTTTTTCCTCAACTCTCTCTCTGCTTTTCTTCTTTCATCCACTACTTGTCTCCTCCTCATTTTTATTTTTTCTCTTGTTATCTTCTTCTACGTTTCTCTTCCCTTATGTTCTCTTTTTCCTGTTTTTCTTCAATGCTCATCCACTTTTTGCTCTTGAGCGTTCCTTCTCTTCATACCCTAACTGTTGTCTTTTCTTCCTCTCTTTTTTGCTCCTTCCTTTTTGCTAGTTACTCTTCTTTCCTTCACTTTTTTCTTCTTCTCCTTTTTCTTTTAACTCTCTTCTTTTCTTCCCCTCTTCTTTGCTAAACTCTCTGCTTCTCTTCTTCTTTTATTCACCTTTATTCCTTTTTTCCCAGCTCTCTTACCCTCTCGATTATTTTCTTCTCTCCTCCCCGTAGAATTCTTCCTCCTCCTGCCGCTTATTCTCTCCTTCTCGTCTTCTTTTCTTTGCTTTGTGCCTTCTTTCCTTTATCATATTCTCATATTCACGCCTTCTCTTCTCTCCTTTTTCGTCTTTTTTTCTCCTTTTCTTCCCTTCTTTACACAATTCTCATTTCACTTTCTACACTCCTTTTCATTTTATCTTCTCCTGCTTTTCTCTTTCTCTTTCTTCTGTTCCTTTCTATTTCTCTTCTCCACCTCTTTTTCTCATCTTCTTTTCTTCTCTTCTCGTCACAACTTTCTTCTTCCCTTCCTCACTCAACTCCCTTCTTGTCATAAATCTATTCTCTTTTTTTGTCTTTTCTTCTCTTTCTACACTTGATCTTCTTCTTTCCTTTTCATCTTCTCTACTTTACTTTCCCTCTTTTCTTCATCTCTCTCCCCGCATCTCTCATGAGTGATGAATTTTCGAACAGGAAATCAATTCTCAAGGGAGCAGTTGTTGGATCTTTCACCATGAGAGATCGATTTTTAACCAGAAATGTAACAAAAGATACATAAACCAGAAAAAGTTTTGGTTTTGAATGATTGGATAATTTTTCGGCTAACACACGTACGCACACAACACTGAAACGGTGACACGGTTACGGATTACGGGTTACAGGGTAACGGTAAAATCAGAGATTTCTTATACAGGAAATTACAACATTTAGGCCACTTTCTTGGGTTGAAATTTCAAGAAATTGGAGAAGGCTTGCAAACATCTTTAGATGGTTATTGGAGTTGAAAAATAAAGTTTCTTTAAATCGGAATATATTAGCGAAATTCTATTTTAATGGGGAAATAGAGACAGAATTGACCGCGGAACTAAATCGGACGCCCGATCGTTACCTTAATAAACCAACTCCGACTTGGGCTGGAGCAGAAGTGGGGTCCCTCTTTCATTAGAATTAGATTTTTTTTAACTCCTCATAGGCGGAATGGAATCGAAAGCTAGCTGTATATTTTCTTCAGACTCCCTTCGTATTGAGTATGGAACGTAATCACTTATGTTGTGTGGTCCTAAGAATGCAGAAATAATGAATGTAAGGAAAGGTTGAGAAAAATTTAAAGAATAATAGAAAAGAATAAGAGAGAGAAAAGAGGAAAGGATATAGTGGTGAAGAGTATGTGATTAGGGGAAAGGGAATCCAAGGAAGGTATACAAGATGTGCTAAATAGGATAAATGCGAGGGTACGGGTGGAAGAAGTAAAAAGTATGCGGAGGAACGAGGGATAACTAGGGGAAAATGTGTTGGTGAAATTTGAGGATAGAGATGATAAGAGGAAAATAATAGAGAAGAGGAGGCTGTTATATGGAAGGGAAAAGAGAATTGAAAATCATTCAACATGAAAAGAAAGACATATACATGAGAAGTTGGAGAAAATAGCGAAGAGGAGAAAGGGAAGGGAAAACCTACATGGGCCAAGTGTGGAAGAATACAGATAGGAGGCATATGGTGGGGTTGGAACGAAGAGAGGAGACACTTGTCAGAATAGGAAAGGTCGCAAGGGAGGGTGCGAAACGGAAGGTAGGAAAACAAAAAAGAAGATGAAAGAAAAGGTTGGCAAGAACAAAATCAGTAAGAATGTGGAAAACGTTACAAGAATGTAACTGGATTGAAAAGGGCGGATGGAGAGTTCATGAAAAAGTTGGATTGATGGAAACTTGGAAGTAATAGAACAATTAAAGGAAGTATCATGAGAATAAGGGAAGAGTTGATAGTGAAATAAAACAGATGAAAATGGATATGGAAAAAAGAGAGGAATTAGGAGAGGTAATGAAAGGAAGAGCAGAAGGTGTAAACTATGTTATTGTTGACGATCAGGTAGGAAAGAACATAAGGAGGCTTGAAATGTGGGAGAATGTAGACTCGGATTATCTTCTACTCAGAGTGCCAGTAGAGAGGGAGAACAGTGACGAACGGTTCAGCAAAGAAAATAGAAGGATCGAAAGGAAAAATAAAGATGATGAAACTGGGGGAAGGAATTTGAATGGAGAAATGGAAATTTTGATCCAAAGGATAAAGAAAATTTCAGAGGATACAGTTGAGAAGGAAATCAGCGAAGGGAGAGAAGGGTCAGCTCAGATGAAGAATATAAGGAGATGAAAAAGGAAGTTAGAAAGAAATCGAGGTATTTCATAAAAAGGTATAGCAGTGCGAAATAATGCAGAAGAAAAAAGGAGGATTATAGTGAAATATCCGATATAAGAAAAGAGGAGGAGAATAGGAAATCTGAAGAAAGGAAGGGAAAATAGTAAATAGAGGAAGGAAGGAAACAGTAATAATCAAGAGGTTACAATATCAGAATGAAAAGAATATTTTATGGAGTTGTTGGGAGAAGTGGAAGAGAAAATCGTGAAGCAAGAAAAAAAGGGAAGGAAAAAGAACGAAGAAGAGAATATTACAAGGTGTGAAATAGAGATGGAGATAGGGTTGGTGAGTGAAAAAAAGACAGCGAGTCTCCAATCAAGATTTGAAATAAAGGGAGAAGAAGTTGGAGGAGAAGACGAGGATAATGTGCAACAGGGCATGGAGAGGAAAAGGCTAGCCAGAAATACGGGAAGGAGAGAAAAAGGTTCTAAAAGTAAAAGAAAGGGAGAGGTCGGAGATTATAAAAAGGATTCGAGAGCAGCAGTGATTCATTGGACAGAGAAGAGATAGATAAAGCTATAAAGACGAAGATGTTAGAAGATTTTGGAGAGAGGGTAGCTGAAATCTTGAGAGAGACTAAAAGTCGTGTTAGGGTGTGGGGACAAAGAGAATATAGTTATTGGATGCCTAGAGGTGTGAGACAGGGATGTCCACTAATCGCATTCGTGTCAAATATTTTATTTTCAGATTTTGAGGAGGAGATGAAGAGGAATGAATGTCGGTTTTGAATATGGGATTGTGAAAACACCTGGAAAGAAAAAAACTATAGTTCAAAACAGATGGAACTAAGGTCATGAGGTCTAGGTTAGATGGAAGGGTAAGAGATAAAAGGAGGTGAAGGAATGTAGGTATCTTGATTTCATGATGCAAGAGAACGGGAAGCATAGAGCATATATTAGGGAAAGGATTAGGAAAACAGCGGGAGTAAAGAAGCGGGTTTGGATAATTGGTGGAAGAAGGTGGGAGGCTGGAAGGAGAGAAAGGAGATAGAGAAGATGTAGCAGGGATATATTAGATAGACATGAGGGGTAGAATGAAGAAAGCTGGGTAATGGTCAAAGAAGAGACTCAAAGGGATAAGCTAAGAAAAAAGGCAGGAAATAGAGCATGAAAATTTTAAGGGAAACTAAGAGAGGAAAAGGTAGGGAAGTTGGCGAGAAGGTATCACAAAGAGATGAAAGAGGGAGGAAAGAGGATTGTAGAATCAACACGATGGGAAGAAGAAGAAAACTAAAATTATCAGAGATTCTAGAATAGGGGATGAGAGCACTATCGGTCATGAGGAATTGTAAGAAAGAGATAAGGAAATGTTAATAACAGTCAAATTGGAAAGGACAAAGGAATCAAGATACAGTGAATGGCATGAGTTAATAAAAAGAAAAGGATCAACATAATATCTGGAAAGATGGTGGAGGGTAAGGAGTTGAACAAGAAAGGCTAGATGAAGAACAGGAATTGAAGTAAAAGAAGGAATGCATTGTGAAAAGATGGAAAGAGAAAAGGCAGAGTGAGCGAATGGGTGGGAGAGACATGGAAGCATGTATGGGATGGTTTGTGGAGGAAAGGAAGAGAAGGCCGGATGTCATGAAAGTAGGGAAAGAGTTTCAAAAGAAGGGATGGGAGAAAGATGATCGGAAGAAGTAGAAAAAGCAAGAGGAGTGAAATAAGAAGCTCAGGGAAGTGTGAGGGAGGAAAAATGAAAGGCTTGAGTAAAAAAGACAAGAAAAAGTCAGTGAAAGTCACATAGAAAAGAAATTCGAATAATTTGTTGTGCGACACATTTTTTGATTGAACTTCCCACGACTACAAGTAACATATCCTAATGTAGATGCTGCTTTAATTCCTGTGGAG
>WSXT02223478.1:0-16760 GCA_011762715.2 Neuroterus valhalla | reverse complement strand
AGACATCAGTTGTTCAAGGGAAACAAGATTTTTCAGCTTCTAGCTGCTATTCTGTCTCCAGTTTAATTTTGTATCCAATTTTTGAAGAAATTGAGAATTCTTTGCATTTATATTTCATAATGCATTGAACAATTCTCGACTTTATTTTTATTTCAGATTCAGTTGACAAGCGCGGTATTACGCGGAAGGATCTGTTCTTGCTTTTGAAAGGACACTTTAAAGACAAAATAGGTGATATATATAGAATAGTGCACAAAGAAGTGAGTACTCAAATCAAAGATCATGGTGAGTTAACCGAGAAAAAAAACGGCTATACGCACCAATATGAAGAAAATTGACTTGATATTGAATCCTTCATTTTGTTCGAAAAAAAGTAATCTAATATGGCGGACTAGATATCTAAAATAATATATAATTCTAACATTGTTCGATATGAGGGATTTTGTGAGTTCACTGAATACAAATGGTAGACACGAATTCTAACAAATTTGTCTACTAAGCGTATTTTCACTTCATGTTTGTTAATTCACTACTTACGTGCCTTCCATTAGGTTTTTCTAAAAATGGCAGATTCAATATAGTACAGCAATGAAATAAATAATTCAATAATACAAATGTTACAATTTTGCACATTTCACTAGTCTATATGACGATTGTAAAGTAAAACTCATTTAAAACAGAATAGTATCCTTGATAATATATTTATTACAGAAAAATATTTATTTCATTGATATACTATACTGAATCTGTTTTTTTTAGAAAACCTCAATGAAAGACATGAAGTAGCGCCCTGACAGACATAAATTAGGAATACGCTTAGTAGAAAAATTTTTTAGAGTTCGTGTGCACCATTCGTAATCCGTGACCTCACAGAACCCCTCACACCAAATAATGCTAGAATTAAATATTATCTTAGGTAACTAGTTCGCCAAATTAGATCTGCCATTTTGTTTGGAAATTTGCAATACCGGATTCGTCGTTAGGAACCTCTAAAATCCCCTTAGACCAATTTTTAAAAGAATCAAAACTTTATTCAACATATTCGTCCGCCATATTGGATCTGCCATTTTGTTTTTGAAATTTCCGACACTGGATTCGTAATCAGCGATTTTGAAAACCCCTAAAACCAATTTTGAAAAGAATAACAAATTTATTTGGCATACTCGTCTGCCATTTGGGATCCGCCATTTTGTTTTTGAAATTTTGCCCTGGATTCGAAGTCAGCGACCTCGAAACCCCTATTACACCCATCGTTCAAGAGAATTGAAACTTTATTTAGCATAATCGTCCGCCATTTTGGATCGGCCATTTTTTTGCTGAAATTTTTGACACTAGATTTGTAATCAGCGACCTCGAAAACCCCCTTACACCAACTTTGAAAGGAATCAAAAATTTTTTTAGCATACTCGCCCGCCATATTGGATCCGCCATTTTGTTTTTGGAAGTTTTGATACCGGAATCGTGATCAGCGACCTCAAAAACCCTAAAATAAGAAAGTTTGACCCGATTTATGTACATTTTATAGTTTTGGCCACCTTTTTGGGATTTGGTCCCACTGTGCGTCAGAATATCAAAAAATATATTTGAGCCGTATACGGGGAAACCAGTATGAACTGAATAATAGAAAGAAGTGACTATAATATTTTATAGTATATTTTAATTTCTACAGTATTTTTCCATTTGCAGTAATATTAGAAACCAATTTTTCCAGTGAGCCTTTTTGCTACCCTCTTGCTTCTTTCAAATTAAAAAATGTGTCTTGCCATTGAAGCTTGTTCAAGATTACATCTCTCAATTTTCATCAAGAATGTATTTTACGTGATTTTATAAGAAGTGTCATTTGGCACGATCTAAATAAGTTGTTGACAGGTTAAGCTTGGATATCAAAGTAATTTTTTGACTTCCAGAGTTTCAGGTTGCAAGCAATGAATGTAAGTCCGGTCAACCAATTTTGAATAAATGAGGAAGATTTACCAACCTAACCAAATAAAATTATTTGTAGTTTCTCTTCTATATGATAGTTGGTAGCAGTGGCAATCATGGTCGGTTGTTAAATATGACTCGCTTTTGAGCACAAGGAATAATCACTCTATGAATAAAACTAATTTATAAATAGCTTGAAAACCAAGAATCCAACGACCAATATATACAATATCGTATTGTGTTTTGGAAATGGCAAAAGTAAACGGAGACGAAAGATAGGAAAAAAGGAAAGGGTTTTAAAGGATTCCTTCTTATTTATCTCTTCTGTATTCTATTTCTGTTATTTTATTTTGATCTTATGTTGTTATGTCCATGATAAATATTGAATGGAGATTCTCATTAAGTTTTCCTTCAATTCAGAATTTCTCCAATTTTAGTGGAAACTATTCCCATTTTATCAATATATGATTACAAACGTTCTTCTATCCACCTCGTACTACTCGAGGGGCGTTCCACTCGAAAATCCAACGCCAAAAACACTACGAATCAAAATGAACTACGTACCAAATCTGCCGGAACCGTATACTCGAACGCAAAATCCGCAAATTCTATTCCGAATTCATGAATTACTGTAAGTGTTCGTTGGAGATGTAAAAAGTTCAGAAGACAAGATTCGAATTTCTAAAAATCTTAGCTACCATTGCATGAACCTGCACGGATTCAGTATAAATTTAAGTGAATTCAGACGAACTCAGTGGAGATACGATGTTGAACGTAAGGACCGTGCCAAAAAGAGTAGACACACGCTTGCGCAATCCGGCACAGATAGACCCAGTCTGATCAGCTTTCCTCATATGGCGAGTGTAAATATTCATTTTTCCCCACTCGACATTTCAACATTTATATTCAATCGTTTTTTCGATTTCTATCGAGAATTTGTATTTGAATTATATTGGAATTATCTTTTTCTTGATGAAATGTGCCATTTATAATAAATTTCAATAATTATTAAATTTTTCATTTCTTTACAAGCGAATCGTAATTAATCGAGTAATTAAAATCTATCGAAGTTTTATTTAGCTTTTCAACGTTCAAAACGTTTTTTATTTTTTTGCTTTCATTTCATTTTGCTGAAATCAAACAAAATATAAAATCAATTAGAAAACGAAAATTCAGAGCTTGATAGCATAGTTTCTAGGTGCATGGAATAATTTTTATGTTCGAGGATATGTGGGAAGTTGCAATGTTGAAAAAATTTAAGTGTTATTTAATACAATGTGATAGGTATTAATTGAAAGTTTAAAGTTTAGACAAAATCTCTCATTTTTTCTGAAACTAATTCTATTTTGCGTCTAAGTTTCATCCTTGCTGAAAAATACTCAAAAAGAATTTTGTATTCAAAATTATTTAAATATTTTTTTCCGATTTTTCAAATAAATATTGTGGGTTTTTTTTTCTTAGAGGAAGACATCCACAGTTATAACAGTTGTATTCGTCATATGGAGGCGAAAAAGTATAGTAAAACAATATTTTTCTACATTCCAGGGATGAAAAATCGAAGTCTCGTAGACTCGCATTTTCGACGCCTATGAAGCGGGACTAAAGCTCTACTTTTCACTCCCTAGGTAGTCAAAAGTGACGTCAGAGATGAATAATGATAATACGATTTTAAGGTAATTTATGGAAATATTCAAAATGAATTTAAGGCAGTTTATCTCAATTTACCATGAATTGCCTATAAAATTACCATGAATAACCTAAAATTTCTATAAACTTTCGGAAATGTATGGAAACATTCAAAATGAATTTAAGGCAATCAATCTAAAGTTACCATAAATTGCCTGTAAAATTACTACGAATAACCGATAATTTCTATAAATTTCCCGAAATTTATAGAAATTTTCAAATTGAATTTAAGGCAATTCATCTCAAGTTACCATAAATTGACTACGTGATTACTATAAATTACCGAAAATTTTCATGAATTTCCAGAAAATGGAAATTATTCCAACTTAATTTTTGGTAATTTATAGTAAGTTACCATATTTTTCTTCAAAGCTCTAGAACCTTTCATAATTAATTAAGCCTTTCTCCATTCTCATCTCAATGACAAGGTATTAGTTGTGTGTAAAAATTAACTTCGGCGGATTTCATGAAACGTCTACGTTTCGAGACCCCTTAAATCCGAAAAGCAACAGGTTTTACGATAGTGTCTGTCTATCTGTCGTTGTCGTCGTCGATACCGTCTATATATCGAATAACCTCTTAAAGACTTTTCGGATTAGATTGCACTTTGGCACACGTTTTAAGCGGCTAATAAAATAGGTTATATCGTCAACTAGACTTTTTGACCAACGGTTCTAGTTTCAAACATAGGAAAAGCTATGAAGACCCAAAAATTCAATTTGGCATTAGAACTATGCAAGATATAAATTCAAATCAAGAAACATGAATTTTTCAGCTAAAGAAGGTCTACAAATCTGTTCCTTACCATTTTTTAAGGGGGTCGCCTACCTTCGCGGTTTTGAAAAGTCGAAATTTTTTTTTGCTTATTCCGAATCTAGACGTTATTAGGAACATGCTCTGTGAAGGATAAGATAAGAAACATGCTGGTTCATAAGTTATGGAGCCCCAAAACCCAAACACCTGTTATTCCTCATATACAATCATTTATCTTCAAACGCGTTTTCCCGAAAGTAGTATTTTTTTAAACTCGAGGCAAGAGCTTGAAGAAACTATCGAGGATCTTAGGAATCTGTAAAATTTATTTAGAGCACTTTATTGCTTAAAAAACAGGATCGAAAAACGCACTTTTTGTCAAAATCGCTGCTATTTTGTCAAATTTTAAAATTTTTTTAAAAACTTGAGTCTACTTGTGGTCGTCGTAATAACATTTAAGTGCATATAATTCTTATGATGTTTCAAGGTTTTGGGGCAGAGGACTCTTGCCACAAAGTTCACCATATCGCTCCGGCAGAGGTCACTTGGAGGACGCGCAGAGGCCAAGGAAACGACTACAAAATGGATTTCAATTTTTTTTCTCAATGTTTAATAATGTATTAAAAAAGATGAAAGAAACTCATGTCAATATCATGTGTACCTTGTCCGCAATCCATCGTCAAAAATAGGCTCGAAATTTGGAGACGAAGGTAGACGCCCCCTTAAGGGGAGCAAAATTCTTCCATACAAAAAATCTACAAATTCATTACAACCTATTTTTTCATAATAAAAACGGTTTTTGTGGTAATCGCGAAAAGTAACAATAAAAAGAAAAAATCACACTTTCCAGCAAAAATTTTGAAGATACGGGAAATGTGTTGAAAAATAAAACTTTTTGACTTCGGAAAGACATAGGTATAAATTTTTTTGGAACTATTTCTGAATATAATGCGTAATCTTTGTTTTAACCGTTAGATGAAAACGTGTGAAAAGTCAAAAATTTTTTGAAAACAACACAAGATGACAAAAAAAAATGTGTACTGACAATATTAGTCACTGCGAAAAGTTATTCAACCTTGTTGTTGACCACAATTTGAATTGATATGAGATCGACACAAAGTGATAAAAATGGTCAGCATCAAAAACTTCCTAGCCAAACCCCAGATTCCGTTAGAAAATTAAATTTTCCTTTTATCATATGTAATTTTTCGAGGAGCTCAGGGAATCAGCTCGAAAGAAGGTCATATTTCCCTGTTGCTTGTTAAACCAAACAATTTTCATCCAATCATTATTCCCATTTCAGATAATATCCAATTTTGGCATAATCTACACGGAAAAAATGAAGAAATAATTTTAAAAATGTGTACTGTATTTTATTTTAGAGTACTCTGATACTAGCAACTATTGCTCGAGTACATGTACTCTTCCTAAACAGTCAGGTAGTGGTTACTAGATCATATCATTCCGATATCCATCAATTAATTTTTAATGTACTAATAACATTGAACATAATATAGGTCTTATTTTGATTCTTTCCAAAATAAAGTACTCTTTGTACAGGGGGTCTTATGTAATGAATCTAGTTGAAAAGTATTACTGTGTATAGTTAAGATTAGAATTGGAAAAAGATGCGTCGTGTAATGATAAATATTGTTCGCGTTTTGAGACGCTACAAGTATGAAATATATTTGAGTCTTCGAACCGTCTTGTCAGTCTAGTCCCAGACTGTTCGAAATCTCTGTTGTGTACATATACTCGAGCGTATGACGCAAGCGCAGTGGCGCTAGCGCCAGTGGCCGTTAATTTGCCTTCGCCAGTTCGCGTCATTTCATGATGTTCGACTCGATTTCCTTGTGTATTTGATTAATTCAGAGCCTTTTGTTAGAAAATACGCACGAAGTTTTAGCAATCACGACTGTTTTAGACAATTGCTATTTTTGCAGACATTTTCAAGCTTTTGAAGTAAAAAGAAATAAGAGCGACGATTGGAATATGCTTACATGGAAGCAAGTGCTAAGCACATTCGTATCTCAGAAAACGATACTCCATAATGGAAAAGAATACATTTTTAAAACGTGGATTTAGAAACGATCGTTGTCGAATTTTCGTATTTTTTATCTTTTAAAGATATACTCTCTTTATAATTTTCATATTTTTCGAATTTTATATACGAAGGATTTTATTCATTATTACCCATGTGATTCCTAATCCGAATTGAACTTAAAATCCATAAAAAAATTTCTTGTAGACAATATTCGCAGGAATTCTTGAGAAAAAAAATTGAAAGAATTCGTTAGAATCGATAAAAATTCTGTTTGTATTTCCTAGAAGTTTGAGTAAACTTTAAAACGTGCAGGAATATTGAAAAGAAATAATTGAGCTCATGAAATTTGGAGGAAATTTGTAAAAAATTCAAGGGAATCGAAGATAATTTGGGATAATTACCTCAAAATTTGGGCCAAATTACGAATGAGTTGAAAAAATCAAATAATCGATTAAATTCAAGAATAATTGAAGATTTTAGGATGAATTTAGAATAATTCTTAGAAATTTAATGAAAAAATAACCAATTTAATTCAGAGAAATGGGATTAAATAGAGGAATTTTGAGTAAGAAGAGTTCGATGAAATACATTAAAATTTGAGTGCACTGAAGAGTCAGAAACTATTTGAAAAATTGATTGAATTCAATAAATTTGGGGTGCATTTACCAAAATCTGAGTAGATTGAAAAGAAGTGAAAAGAGTCCAAGATGAATTATTAATAGTTTTGAATAGATTCCCAATTTTTCGAAATTTTTATTCAATTTAACTGATTTCAAGAAAATTTCAGTGAATTCAAATCAATTCGATAAAATTCGTAAAGAATTAGATGTAAACTCCTTCAAAATTCTAGTGAACATGAAACAATAATTGAAACATACATTGCACTTATCACAATAAGAGTGAATTTACAAGTATTCCGAAAAATTCAAAAGAATTGGATGGATTGCTCAAGAATTGGAGATAAATTTGAAATTTGCGTGAATGCGATTGAAAAAATGAATAAAAAAAAAACACGGAAATTCATTAAATTGAGAAGAATTAGGTGAATTTAGAAGAACTCGAGTGAATTTAGAATCATTCAGGGATAACATAAATAATCCAAGATAATTCCAAATAATTCAAAAGAATTCAGGGTAATATACTCAGAATTTATGATAAATTCCATATGAGTAATTCCAATTCCTGGCAATTATCTCTGGCTTTTCAGCGAAAGAGCTTGCCAGATATTTTGTCGGATAATTTCAAGCGGTCGAATAGCTCACTTAGTCAAAACGTGCGGATAGGTCTCAGGATATTTGTAGGTAGGGGCTAGGTCGGGGGTTCGAATCCCCAGCAAATGAGATTTTTTGAAGCGTGTGAGAAAGCGATTATATGTGTAAGAGGCCGTGCAAGTGATAACGTCAGAGGCCGTGCAAGTGACAACGTAATTTGAAACATTAATTATGTGCATTTATTAGATTTAAATTTATTTTTTCTATATATTCCATTACAATAGGTCAACTTTTTCGAGCTGCTCCAATAGGACACCTAATGAGTTTCTATAACGCATGTATGAATCTCTATTTGACCTTCTTACTTGAGTTAAAACCCCATCTTGTACTAAATACCTGACTGGCCAACCTTTTGTTACTCTAGCGCCAACCGCTGAGTCTAACGCGATCTTATACTGAGTAGTGACGTGAGAAGTGAGTACCAGACCGACCAATCTTCCGTTGCTCTGGCGTCACGCGTTGAGTCTAAACCTGATAATACAATCTTTATGAGATGACGCGAAAAGGAGATGAATTACTTGATTAATCTTATATTGAGTACTAGATATCTACTACTGAGTACCAGGGTTTTAAACTCGATTTCTCTCCGTGTAGAGATAGCAGATCAAAGTTCAGTAAAAAATCATTAGTTTTCAGAACTCAAATTTCCGTCAGATCCCCAGAAAAAGAATGACAATTAAAGGTATTCATGAATAGAATTTCTTGAGTAGATACATAATGAAAAAAGTTGAAAGTAGTGTAGAAAATTTCAAGTTTTTGACATACTTCGATAGGTGATGGATATGTATTCGTCAAAACCGAAAGAATTTTAATGAAAGAAAATTCAAAATAACAAACTACAGGTCTGAAATGGTTGAAACCTTTTCCTAACAGGTAAATGTACATAAGTGGTGAACTTCAAAAGACCAAGCGCGCAGTGCGAGGTGAATACTAAATTAGCGACTGAAAAGCGCCAAATACGGGAGACAGCGAATACTTGCGTTGCTTGCGAAGACAGCAAGCCGCGCGCCATGTCACACTGGAGAATTTTTCATAATAATTAGTTTAAACTTTTTAAAACATAATTTGGCGTGATTATAATATTTAAGGTCATGATGAACTATATGAACCATACAGAATTTAAGGAGTTTGAGGAATATCTGATTTTGAATTCACCATTAGTTTTGCGAAAGAAATTTTTTTAAACACATTGTTTTGATAAATGATTGCTCATTTCAATTTCTCCCAAAATAAATTGTCAAATCTAATTCTACTGGAAAAATAATGTCCGAAGCAGTAAATTTTATGTTCAAAATACAATTCTTTGCAACCATATGACTAAATTATTAATTTTGCGTAATCTGTAATAAATCTTAAGAAGGCTTCAAACGTCTAAAAGAAAATGAATAATGATACAAATACAACATATGTTAACTAAAGGGTTTTTTCTCGCGTTAATTTCAAGTTTGCCATTTGTTTTGCAGATCACATTTTTTGGAACGAATTCTTTTCTCTAGATTAACATTGTATTCATAATCGATTGCATTTTTAAATAAGAACTATTTTTACATCTCATTGTATGTAGACAAATTTTTTCTTAGTATTGATTGAGTTGTTACGAATAATCTGCTTAAAGGATTAAATTATTCGAAAAATTTATGTATATAATGATTAGTTTTTTTTTATATCTGGTCACTTATTGCATAAATTTTAAACATTCAGTTGAAAATGCTCTAATTCACAACACTTCAAGTGGAAATATTGCATTCTGGACAAAATAGATTGATTTTCTTTTAAATAATTGAATTTTCTACTAAAAAAAAGGGCATTTGACCCAGTTCTTTAGTTTTCAAATCAAAAAGACTTATTCTCATATAAAATGTCATAGTCGATTGAACCGGAAAAGATATTTATTTAAAATAAAAAATAGTCAAACTAAACCAACAAGACAGAATTATCAACAAAACAGTTAAAGCTTCAACAAAAACAGATTCATTCATAACCAAACAGTTGCATTCCAAGGCCACAAAGACGACTTTTCATCGTAACGGTTGAATTTTCAACCAAATTGTTCGGTATTAAACCAAGAAGGAAGAATTTTTTTCCAAACAGTTGCGTTTTTTACAATTATAGAGAAATTTTTAAACCAAAAAGACGAATACTTGAATAAGTAATCAAATTTTTCACTCAAATAATAAAATTTTGATATAATGATACGTGACATTTTCAGACTTATTAACATTTCAGTTATAGGACTATTTAAAATATTTATAGTGTCATGAAATATAGTTTCAAAGTTAATATAAAACGATCTTTTGCAGCATATTATACAATTTTGCATGGTTTATTAAAGAATGTGTTTTCTTTCAACCCTATTAGTATGGAATAAACGATCCAAAAACAATGGAGATTCTGCGTTTGAGGTTTCTGAATGAGTGCGAAAATGATCAAGTTATGATTTTTGAAATTCGAAGGTTTCACATTTATGGGTTTAAGCTAGCATTTCAAAAAAGTGTGGAAATGATTGATTTATGATTTTAGAATTGAAATTTTCACATCTGTGAGTTTGAGGATTTTGAAGAAGTGTGGAAATGATCGATTTATTGTTTTAGAATTAAAAGTTATCGCATATGTGGGCTTGAGGTTCAATGTTTGTGGATAAGAAATCAGTAGACTTAGTGTTTATGAGTTTTGGATTTATAGGTTAATGATTTGGAGTCTAGTATTCAAGGGTTCAGTATTTATAGGTTTATGATTTAGAGTCTAGGATTTTAGGGTTCATGGATTCAGAGTTTATCGGTTTAGAGTTAACAGGTTTGGGGTTTACGGGTTTAGGTTTTATCGGTTTAGGTTTCAGGGGTTTATGGGTTCAGGGTTTATGGATGAAGGGTTTATATATTTATGGGCTTAGGGTTCATGGGTTTAGTGTTCATAGGTTTGGGGTTGAAGGGTTAAGGGTTGATGGGTTTAGAGTTCATGTTATTTTGCACGATTTTTTCAATATATTGCAAATCAAGCAATAATTGTTTTACCCACTTGTTTAAATAAAATTATTTTTTCAAATTCGGCTTCGTGAATCTCTTCGAAAATCATATATAAATATTCCTGGCTGAA
Organism: Neuroterus valhalla; assembly: GCA_011762715.2. Classification (NCBI taxonomy): domain Eukaryota; kingdom Metazoa; phylum Arthropoda; class Insecta; order Hymenoptera; family Cynipidae; genus Neuroterus; species Neuroterus valhalla. The sequence goes on along the minus strand of WSXT02223478.1, from coordinate 5,990 downwards.
TTCTGTTTGATTTGTTTGAGATTTGCGACCTGCAGGTGCTTTCGAACATTCTGTCCCCAGTGTGCCCGGGTGGCAGGCAAATTTTTTCATATATTTTTGGTAAAAAGCCCTATTTAATGAATAAAATTTAAACGAAATTATGAGTGATTTACCTTGGTTCACCAAAGTGTAGATTTGAATTCTCTCAGTTAAAAGTTTGACCTCATTCAGAACAGGTTGTCGAATTTAACTCTAACTCTTTGAAATTATTAATTCGGAAAATAAACTTTTCCGAAGTATGATTCGAAACCGATATGTAATATGATGGAACGATGAGAATTTATGATTCCCTGTCGGTCACCTACAGTATGATGAAAATAGAAGAACTGTGGGATGGAGTTCATGATCGATCTGTCACTCGATCCGGAGCCGGCCACATTTTCGCTCTGCCCGGGACGGAATTCAATGCAACTGCGCTAACTTCCATTTACATCCTGACAGCTTAAGAACAGTTTATCTTCGTTAAACACAGATTGCAAATGGACTTATATCATAACATATTTTGTTGACAAAATAATGTAAAAGAGTCCTTTTAAATTAACTTTCGAATTATTAGAAATTATTTTTATCTAGCATCATTACAGTAGAACATATCGTTTTCCGTCAAAATTGTATAGATACATTAAATTTTTCGCTATCATATATAAAAAAACTGCTTACCACTTTGGGAAAATTGTTTCCAAATACTTTTATCTCGGAATGGTTTTGAATAATTATATTTAATTGAACCATTAGGTATAATAAAGCCTACTTGTGTTTTTAGAAGTCACTTGTTGATTGCTTGTACTTTATAAAGTTATTTGCGAAGCAAATAAAAAACAAGAGATTACTGAAAATAAATTAAAGTTGTTACTTTATCCAAACGCTCAATTATTATAAGAAAATTTTTCCAAATCACGTAAGTTTTCTAATTCTGACCTCGGCTCAGTTCATTATTTCTGGTAATTCAATTCAAATCCTTTAATAACACAAAGATTATTTACAAAATATAGTGCAAATTCAACTAGTTAAGTAATGTCATACTAAGTCTACCACTATACTTCATGGATTTTATTCTGTTCAAAACTGTTATATGAAATTTATACTTCGCGCAGATCTTAGATTACATTTTTATTACTATTATAATTATTATTATACCACTATAGTACAGTCAATATGTTACAAAAAAGGTCGTTTTTGGAAAAAATACCATGAATGTTTTTTTTTTTTTTTTTTTGCTGAAATCGCTAGAAGAGCATGCAAAAGCCTATCCTGAAGAATGCAAGATCCTTCAGGGGCGGGTTTTTGAGAAAATTTTAAAAGTTTTTGAATTTGATGTATTTTGGAAATGGTAGGTTTTTGGGGATATTTTAAGAACAAAAAATTTTAAGAGTAATTTTTCCTACAACTTTTCTCATTGAGTCGACATACCTTGATAAAGAGTGCAATTAATAGATGGCGCTGAAGTACCAAAAAAAGCGTTTCCTCGCTTTTCTTCACAGAAGAAATTTTCTATCGCAAAACTATCAATCAAAAAGTTATTTGTCCTAAAAAGACCTAAGAAATTCGTATAAAAACTTTTCTTGTCCGACTTGCCGTTCACGAGTTATAGCGTGACAAACCTGTCACCATAGATTTCCCATTGTTTCCGACGGGGGCGATGTTAGTGTGGGTACATAATAAATCATTACTCTAGACTCAATGAATCATTTTTTTGTAAGTAGGACTTCCAAATTATTCCTAATTATGATAAATTGTTATCATGAATTAATATTTATTATTATTAATTTTTTGCAAAACTATGCTGACTTCAGTATTGAACGTGATTTAGGAAGGTTTTCAAATTTTATATCAAACGATCTGTACAAAAATGTGCCCGCATAAGCGAAGAAAAAAACGCTTTTTTTGGTACTGCAGCGCCATCTTATAATTGCACGTTTCATATCAGCATGTCAACCCAATAAAAGAAATTGAAGAAAACATCGCCTTCAACATTTTTTGTACTTAAAAATTTTCAAAAAAACCGACCATTTTCGAGATATATCAAATCCAAACACTTTGTGAGTTTTCTCAAAAACCCGCCCCTGAAGGATCCCGCATTTTTCAGGTTAAGCTTTTTGAATGTTCTTCTAGCGATTTCCGCAAAAAATGTTTTATGGTATTTTTTTCCACAAAATTTTACAGACTGACTGTACTATTAGGCCAAATTCGTTCCGAAGAACAGTGGTTTGAAATCCCAAAAAGCTGGCCAAAAGTCAGAATATCGATATTCCACTTCGTTTGAGTACCCATATAAGACTTTTGGGGTCGCCGATTTGGAAAATGAAGTCGAAAATCCGAAATTGAAAATGTCGGACCCGAAATGGCGGAGATTCTTCTAAAATTTCCCATGTATTTACTTGAAAAAGAGTATCAAGGGGTTTTAGGGGTCGCTGATTCCGAAAATGGAATAAAAAATCTACATTTCAAAATTGCGGACCCAAAATGTCAGACATTTTTTCAAAATTTTCCATGCATTTACCTAAAAATGAGTATTACCGGGTTTTCGGGGTCGCTGTTTTCGAAAATAAAGTCAAAAATCAAAAATTGAAAGTGACGGACCCAAAATGGCAGACATTTTTCTAAAAAACGACTCTTCTTGAAATGGAGCAGCTCGGGGCAGCACGTGAAAGCGGTTTCGAAAAGTAGAGACATTTCCGCTATAGAAACAACAAATCTCTATACAGGAACTCGCATGAAAAAAAAAGATTCTCTACATGAAATTGTAAATATAGGGAACATTTTTATTTTCTGATGTTTTACTTCATTTTCAAAATCAGTGACCCCAAAAACCTTATATGGGTACTCGAACGAAGTGAAATATTGAGATTCTTATATTTATCACAAATGGGTTCAAGGAATTAATATGGATTCAAATACAGTGTTCTTAACTTCTGTATCAGGTGACAGCTATAAAGAATATAAAAGAAAAGATTATGTATACGAAAGTATGAAAAATCGAATTAAAAAATTGTGTTGGACGGTAAAGAATAATTACTTGCAAAAGTATGAATAACTTCGAATTCGGCGCAAGAAGAAATCATTAAACTAAGGCGACAAATTCTATCTCTTCCGAGGAATTATAATTTGTTCTGGTAATAATTAGTGTTTTAGGAATACATTTCAGTGTCTAAACAAATTTTTAATATTTGAATGATGCATCAAATCAGGAATGTATGCATTCATTTTATTTTATTTTCATCTCGTACCAGTAGAAAGAGAAAAATTTGTTTTGAAAACAGATTTAATACAACAAATTATTCAAATTATTCAGATTCTTTAACCGACTGCAGTTAGTGTGCGATGATATTTGTTTATCGTTACTCGCGTTTTTACTGCGTTCAACTACTGTTCAGCCAGTTTGACGCCGAAGATTAATACTTTGATGAAAAGCACCAATAACCAGCAATATTACGTACAATTTTGTTTTGTCACTCACGTATTATTCTTCAGAGACTTGTAAGAGTTCCTAAAACTATTTAACTCTGAAAGTAATAATATATTATTATTTTTTTATGAACTTCCAACCAGATACACGGAATCGTTTGTAACATATCATCGTATAAATAAGAACCGCCTCAGTGTCGATATTAATGATGGATCACCCTATCTATTCAAGACGTTTTTCACATTGCTCCCCTTCGGTAATTTGGAAGAAGAAACTGAGGATAATCGATCGTCAACTTCATCATTTTATAAGTCATCTATAGAAATAGTTGATTTATCGCAACTAGCAGATTCATAAGTTTAATTTAATAACACTCAAGCTAAGTTAGTTTGATCCCGTTTAAGGTGTTTTACTGTATTACCCCCTCCTATGTAGGTACTTACTCATAAAAGCCCTTCCGCTTAAGAGAGCAGAAGAAGCGAGAGAGTAATGTTCGAGAGAAAATTGCACAATCTTACAAACTATTATAACTGTTCAACAGAATATTGTGATCTATGAGTCAATGGAACTGTATCCGTGCGTTTCCATAGCGGTTTTTGTACTAAATTTTGAAATCCTGCACTAAGTCTGCTCAAAGTCTGCGCTTCTGGAATTTTTCAAACTTATCGCTCCAAACGGTTCAAAACTGGTTGAAATGGATACAGCGGTGAATAATTAGGTCAACACATAAGGCTTCATGGACCCCAACTACCCCTAAGAACTGTAAGCCATCCTTACGCATAATATAAAGTTTCACTTGTCCCAATTAGTTGTTACACTTCTAGATGAACTCAAAATAGTCTGCAGGCTCCCTACCAAGCATACCCAGAAATTAGAAAAATTTTAGATGAGGGAACTTTCCTGAAGTCGAAAAAACACAACCCTTAGCGACAAAAAAGTCACCAAAAATACCCTAAGAAAGTGTCCAACTTCTAGATGGGCTCAAGATACGCCTTTGAACTCTTCACAAACATATCCAAAATTTAAAAAAAATCGTAAATTAGGAAACTTTCTTGCCTTCGAAAAATGGCAACCCTTCACGACAAAAAATACACCAAAAATACCCAAAAAAAATTGTCCGATCCCTAGATGGTTTCATAATACGTCTTTGGACACCCTACCAAACACATTCAAAAATATTGTTTGTCGTGAAGGGTTGTGGTTTTTCGAGCGCAGGGAAGTTTTCTCATCTACAAGATCCACACCTTCCTCGTCAAATTGAACCATTCTCAAACATTCTTCCATTTATATATTAGACATCCAATAGGGCAAAACACGACCTTGCCTAACGCCCTGCCTAATATCAAACCAATCGCACAAATGTCCATTTACTCTACCTTCGCTTTGCTACCATTATATATTGCTTGTATTGCTTTAAAAAACCACCCAGTCACTTCATTTTCTTTTAGGAGCTCCAAAAGTTTTGCTCTATTTACCTTGCCGGAAGCTTTTTCCAGATAAAAAATGTACTGAAAACTTTTTTGTTTACATTTAGGCTTTTTTCTGTGATCCGTCTCAAGCTGAATATCTGATCCACACATGATTGCTCTGGCATAAATCTACATTGAACTTCCAAGATCCTGTTCTTGGTTACTCCCATGACTTGATTAATAAGTAATTCGAAAATGAAAAAACCTTTTTATTATTAGGACTTCATCCAGACTGAAAAATAACGGTGAATAGGTTGCTATAACTTTTCCGAGTCAAACCGACTCCCCCATCAGCCTTATAGTAGCCTTAAAGTAGCGTGAAATACATCAGCCGTAAGTCAAGAGAAACGACTGATGTATTTCACGCTACTTTAAGGCTATCTGATAAGGGAGTCGGTTTTACTCGGAAACGTTATAGCAACGTATTTAACGATATTTTTTTGTCTGGATGAAGTCGTAATAGCAAAAAGGTTTTTTTCTTTTCGAAATACTATGTTCAATTCCTGGACGTAAAATCTGAGAATAACTCTAGATCCAAAAAAAATTCTCACCATATTTATTGATTAATAAGTATTTTGGTAAATATTTTTTCCACAGTACTAAGAAGGCTAATCGCTTTCTAATTATTTCAGTCGCCTGGACCACCCTTTCCCCTATAGATTAGGACAATAATCGCTTTTCTCCAATCAGTCGGAACTTTGCTATTCAAAGCACACATATTCATGACTTCACACAGCTCCACAAACAAATATCCACCACCGAGTTTGATTACTTCAGAGGAAATATCATCCACACCGTCACACAGTGGTCCAGAAGTCAGGAAAGCTGGCCGAAATTCGAAAAAAAAATCTGCCCGCTTCGCGGGCACATTCTCATCGCGCGCTCCGCGCGCAGCTCGCTTTGCTTGCAAGTTTGAGCGCGCGTCTTTCGGATCTCGTGCTTCGCGCTCGATGGTGATCTCACCTCGCGCTCCGCGCTCGGTTATGAATTTTCCTCGCGCTACGCGCTCGGTCTTTGTACCTCCCCACAGTTTTATATAGAGCTTGTAAAACTCAAAAGCGAAATGTCGACTACTT
>WSXT02223467.1:0-16761 GCA_011762715.2 Neuroterus valhalla | reverse complement strand
GTTACGTAATTTATGGACGATCCCATATGGAAAAAACTGAAAAAAGTTAAATGAGAAAATAATTTTTCTTTATTAATACAAAGTTTTTTTTTTGGTCAAACTATGCAATATACGGAAAAACAGAGATTAACAAAAATTGTACAAACAATCAAGATCTTCAAATTTGGTGAAATCTACTTTTTGACAGGACAAGTATTTCTTGCTTCAGTTATAAAAAACCATATTTAAAGTAAAAAAATGGAATCTTCGGACAATCGACGCAAGCTCTGAAAAAAAAATACACACAAGTTCTTTATCAGAAAAATATCTTTAAATGTGTTATCGATTTTCCCGTTGGACGCAAAGTTTTTTTTTTGAATCGTTAAAAATGAAATCAAACATCTAAAAATTACATTTCCAGAAAAAGTACACATTATATGAAAAAAATGGAGCAACAAAACTTCTTTACCGTTCTGAAAAATTTGGATCGAGTGCGCAGCACGAGACGCGCGATGAAAATGTATTCGTTTAAACCGGAGAAGCTTTGACAAAAAAAATTCACAATCATCAAATCAAAGTAGTTGGCATTGTGCTTTTGAGTTTCAAAAGCTCTATATACAAATGCGCGAGTCGACAGTCGCGCGCGATGAGAATGTGCCCACGCAGCGTGCATATTTTTTATTATAAGGATAAATCATCGCAGGATAGATTTATTTCAATATCATAAATATCATAAATTTTATGAATTATCACAGATTGTATAAATCATCACAAAGAAACAAGCGATATCTGAAATCTAGTTATTATTTAGACTTAAAGGAAATGGTTTTGTAAACTCAATGGTTATGGCGGGCGGCTAAGACTTATATAAATACTTGTTGTTCTTATACACTTTCTGCACGGCACGGGTGGTATTCGTAATGTTTACGAATTATTGATTATGTATACTGTGTGAGGTTGCAGGTTTTCTGCAACTCACAAAATTCCATTTCACGTAGTTTATCTCAGGTTTGATGCCTTCGTGTTCTCACAGAGCCCTTCCAAAAATAATCAATTGGGCAAGATTCAGATTGATTCAGAGTTGTCGAAAATCCAATTGATTTTAATCGTTGCTAATCGATGTAACATTGGGTAATCGATTTGAATTATTCTCAATTGTGAAAAGAGGTTATGTTTCCACTCCTAATGTTCCGAATTGTTCTCAATCGGGTACGCGCCTGCGCAATGAACTTAAATCGGACTTGGTAATTTCAGACTGAGAATATAAAATAATTAACAAATACTAGAATCATTCAGACATCTTATTATTTAAAAATATATATTGTTTATATTCGTCCTTGGTATAAGAATTTGGAAGATAGTGTCCAAAGTTTCAATTTGTTACAAAATTTGAATGGAAACGAACTTTTTTCGATGATTTTCTCGAAAATTTATTCAAAATAATGAATTTTTTTCTGAAAAATGCATACTTTATTGAAATGGAAATAAAGTATTTCATATGAAAAAATTCCAGAAAAAGAATATAATTTGAAGGGATCTTTGAAAATCTTAAATGACACGATAATGTTGTTCTAATATTTTATGTGTTGTATTCATTATTTAAGGTTTTTAAGGGGAAGAGAGAAATGATTTGTCACTGAAAAAATATGTTTATCATTCCATATCAAGTACATGACGCGTGGAATTTAGTGCTTCCCGAACTTCTCTTTCAAATTTCAGATATTTTTGTTTGCACTTTTTGAGACTCTGTACGTCCCGTGGCGGGAAAATTCACACAGCTACACGGCGACAGGCCCAACGAATTATGTTATTTGTCAATCATGTTTGCACATGAGCAGTACGCTTGTTTTTTAATTCCAGTAGTCGGCGACCGGTGTTTGTTTTCTCTGACAAAACATAACCTGAAATAACACATTTATGACATTTCCCTTCGCGTCTCGTAGTGTGTGATGTAGTTTTTATGAATGAGAAGTGATCTATTGATAGTGGAGAGTGGAAAATGATTTCGAGATGAGATTGCAGACACCCCCCGCAAGTTTCTAAACCCGAAGAAGTAAATTTGAATAAGAAGTACAAAGTTCTTGGAGACGACTGGATATCTTGAATCGACAGATTCGGACGCAGGTTAAGTCACAGTTGATGTAAGTATTTAAGAATCAAACGTGAAATATAGCGTATATAATAATGATACAACGCAAAATCCATTTTGACAATTCATTTGATTTTGTCCTTAATGTTTTGAAAAATACCCTCATCCACATATTTTTTTGATATTCAATATTCTTTCAAATATTTTATAAATAGTTGAAATCTTATTATTTAGTTTTATTATACAATGTCGATGCACCGTCAACAAATAGAAACTTATATTAAAGACTTTGAAGTGATCTTTAGAATAATCAGCTCTTAAATGTTAAAGTCTACTCTTCATTTTAATATTTTTCAACATGATAGGAATGATATCCGTAAATATCAAATAATAAGAAAATAGTGTTGATATCATTCAACAATTCGTCATTTCAAATTTGTAGTTTGTGACATGTGCGTGACAAGAAATTTTTTGTTTTTTTAAATTGTTATTTCTGAACGGAGTCTTCGATAAAGTTTTTCCTAAGAGTTTTTTTAAAACGTTTTTTGTGAATAACGATTTCTAAGATCTGAAGAAACTATTCAAAATTTCACTCTCTTATTTGATCAACAGTTCAAAATTGTTCACGATCAGAAGCTAGAGAACTTGAAGAATATGAAAAATTGCGACAGGAGTTAGATAATAAATCTGAAGAATTCAAAGGTAAATATATTGAATACAATTTTATATGTTATTAGGATGAGATCTCAAGGAATAAAATAATTGTTCAATTTTCAGCAATGATTTTCTATCATCAGCTTGGGAACCCCATACCCGGCACTTTGGCCGACTCCAACTTACTTCTAAGTGAGTGATTCTAGTGTCGCAGAGGATGACAAAGTAGTACGTTCTCTACTTGATATATTTTAAGTTATTTATTCAATATACTGAATGTTTTTAATCCAAAATTATTTTAAATGGAATAAATAATTTCATTTGAAAAAACATGGCCTTATTCGCAAATTTGTTGACGACTGCACTTTCAGCTCGCGGGAATTATTTAAAAACATTGAATTACTTTTTTTGAATGAACATATTGCTCCTAATGTTTTGCTTCGGAAGCAGGATAAAATAAACGTTTTCAAATAATTCCCGCGACGCGAAAGTGCTGCCATCAAATTTTCATCTTATAACCTCAAATCCTACTACCAATTGACCCGATTGGGAACAATTGAAACTTCGCAACGCTGAATCGTTCCCAATCGTGCACACACGATTAAGAAACACGATTGGCAACAATTCAAATTCCTTTCTATCGTTCTCAAATGTTTTGAATTGATTAATTCTAGGAGGGTAAGCAATCAAAATGTGTCCACGTTTTAACCCTAAAATACGTACCTATCTTCTATCCAGGGTAAAATGTAGATCAGTGGTCATAACATCTGCCACATGAAAAGATGGTCTGCTTTGCTTGCATGCCGGCTATCTGCATGAATAGAGTTGTGGCCTGATATTACAAGGTGCAAATAACGCACCTTCCAATTCCTACAGACTATGGCGTATGGTCGACAAAGTTGTCAAAATAAAACTCCGTACCCCGAGTGGTCAGCGAATCACACCCTGCTTAACTTGGTAACATGTACACTACCCAGAGTATTTTCCGTTGCAGGTAAATAGTACCCAGAAAAGAGTGTTTCATTTACACTCTTTTTTTACTGTTAACTGGATCATAGTCATAGCGAGCTACAATAAAAATCCTTCTGATTCCCACTTTTATTCCATCTCATAGTGATCCAGGTCTTAGGAGATACAAATCGTAGAGATGAAAATCTTACCGACTCCTTGGCTTAGTGATTCATTATTATCTACTCCTGACTTAGGTTTGAGTCATTTCTCTACCTTCTTTTTCTTACATGCCCCTTGTTTTTTTACGGTACACATAAAATATCTTTTAAAACCTATATAAACTTCCGGAAATTCTTTGCCATACCGTACACATTCCTAATCTCTCAAAACCGTCTGAAATCTTTGGCATAATCTTGAATCCCGCAATTAGTTATTTAAAATTTGTTTAATTAAAAAACTTCCATAATGTGCGTGTATTTCGTCTAGTAACAAGAGAAACGCCTAAACTAACCTTATGGGCTAGACGCGTTTCGAAAATTGAGGTTGCTGCTGCTTTCATGCCTTGTTTGCGCTGGCCTACTAGTATGAATTCAGCAGCTGTCAAAAATTTCTTTCCGTGTAGTGTCATTCACACATGCCTGGCTTGGTTAGGTGCTCATATATTTATTTTTTTTCAGAAGTTTTTCATTCAATTTTTTCGATTGAACCTGGACCACTTATTAGGATGCCTGATTCAATTTATTTTAACTAATTCAAAAATATTGATTTTTCTCATTTCGCCCCAATGAGTTCCTTACTGGCTTTCCCTTCGGAATATAAGGAATATATATAGGAATAATATATGAGAATATAATATTTTTACATATGTAGGAATAACTTTATTGATATTGCTTGACAAATAATTTAAAAACATTCGAAGTATTTATTGTTCGCACAATAAAACCCACCAAAGCTTACACTTTTAATCACGCACATATTCCAGGTTAATTACCGTCAAAGTGCAAATCTTTTTTTATCATTTGAGCAGTGACATACATCATTTTTCCTTCCGTTCTTATAAAGTTGTCTATTGCTCTTTGCCTCATTTCTTGCCAGTCATAAAGATCACGATAAATCGGCCTGATTAAATTCATGCGACCATATTTTGATACAAATTCCAAAGCTTCTGCAACTTTTGATTCCCATCTGGATTTTAGAGCCAGTCGAATCCATATAAATCTAAAATAATGAAAATATTTCTCTTAGTTTCGGAATTTTTTTCCAATGTATTGTATTATTCTTATGCTATTCCTGATAAAATGTAGACATATTGAATTTTCTGTATTTTTAAACTTGAGAGCACATGGGGTGGTCCAAATTGATTCCCATCTACAAAAAAAAAACATTCTTTTCCAAAAATTTATACCAAGAGATTCTCGAAGGGAGAGATACGTTTTTATGAATTTTTTTCAAAAATAAAAATTGAGGTTTCGTAAGTTTTTGACGCTAATTTCTTTGTTTATTTCGTGGTTTGTTTTAGCACAAAATGTTTTCAATACATAAAATAATAAATTTTACTGATAATAAGATGTTTAAATTTATTATTCGAAAAATTTGATATCATTTATAGCAACTTTTCTAGAATATAATTGGAATGTCGCGGTTTTCCCGAACTTCCTAGCTTTATAATTGGAGCGAGACACTTTTCAATCAAAGCTATCACAGAAAATTGTTGGAACCGTACAACATTATCATCAACAACAATGTTCGCATAGAATAATGCCATAAATTATTTTTCAAACCTTTCCGTCCGAGGGATGGTTTCTTATGAAATAGAATAGTATGACCAACAGTATTCTTATTGATTTTCATTTCGTATTTGTCTTTAACAGGAAAGTCAAATAAAAGCTGAAAATTTTATATAAAAAACTCAACTTACTAGCATTACAGCGAAAAAAATAGTTATAAACGATAATAAGTTGTTGTATCAATTATTTCCGTAAACGTGAATTATTAACTTAACTCGCTTAGTGAAAAATAGTCAAAAAATAACAAATTAAAAAAAATCACGTTCACACAATCACGTTTGTTGAATAATAAATTATCATGACGTCACTCCAAGTAGAAGTTGGACAAAAAGCTGAAAATTCCAGAAAAACCGTTACTATCTAGCATTATTCAAAGAAAATATTATGAGAGATAATAATAAATTGTTCGAACATAATCATTGGTTACATTTAAATTATAATTACTTCACTCCAACCCATAAGTGATCAAAAAGTGGAAATTTCAGAAAAAGCAGCGACAATCTAGGGAATTTCATATGGGAAAACTGGAAAAGAAGATACTTGTGAACAATAATATTTCTATAGGAGAAGATATTTATAATAAATAATACATTGTTCGAGCAATTACATTTTTTTGAATTTCAATTAGCATCAACTCAATCTGACTGATAATTGGACAAAAGGCCAAATTTCAGAAAAACCGATAACTATCTAGCATTTCTACTGTAAAAGAAAGTTATGAACAATAATAAATTGTCCGAACAATGATTAGGTTAGTTGAGTTGATTATTGCCTGGCCAAATTAGGAGTAGAAGAGAAAAAATTTTTTTTTTAACTTCCACTTTCCAGCATTGATAAACGAGAATATCATTAAAAATTGTTTGAACAACTGACTTAAATTGGTTATTCCCTCGATTGAATGGGAAAGGAAACGAAAAGTTGAAATTTTAGAAGAAAATCACAACTATTTAGCATTGCAAACAATATTAAATCGTGTAATTATTATTTCAGTAATATAGCATCGTTTAACAATTGTTTGTAATTGTTTCAATTGATTAGTGTCCGCTCTGTCTAAGGAATTTAAAAACTCGGAAAACCCACGACTTTCTAACTTTTCCACGTGAAAATTGCTATAAGGAGTACATATTAAATAGTTAGAACGATTCATCCTTACATCTTATTTTCAACAGATAATTATATTGTATGTAGTAGAAACCATTTGGATTAACAAAATAGAACAAAGTGTGAATGAAATACTCGTTTCACGGTACCATTTACCTGCAACGTAAATCACCCTTGGTATTGTACATGTTACCATTGTAAGCAGGGTGTGAGTCGCCGGCCATTTGGGGTACGAAGTTTTATTTTGACAACTTTTTCGATCATACGCCATAGTCGATGAACATTGCAAGGTTTTAGATGCCTTATAATGCACAATATTCCGAATCGGCATGTCAACACAGTCAACTAACTCAAGAACATTCACCAATTTACGGCTCCAACTCGGCTAGCGATTGTGACGTCATCCACTATTCAGGGTATGATGCAGACCAGGTCCGCATTTGTGACGTCATCCACTATTCTAGGTATAATACAGATCAGTGTCTAAAGGACCTCTGTTAATAGGGAATGATCATACCGCCATCTTGGTTACGTAACCTATAAGAAAAAGGATGGCACACTCCCACATACTTTTTATCCTTACTTGGCGCATAGGTTTCGGAACCGAGATAACCGCTTGTGTATTTCCACCTAATACAGGGCCCTTGTTTTACATGATGCAATTAACACACCATCTATACTTCAAAGACCATGTCGTAAATTCGAAATAGCACCTGTTACGAGTTGACTTATCATACCCAAAGTGCCAAGGTAAAGTAAACACCGTTTAGATTCTACCTGCAAAAAAATGTACTCCCAAGTTTTTACTGTGATATGAAACACCAAGAAGAGCAGAAAAAATCCGCAAAACTTATTTTTTCACTTGTGGAATTTTTTCGAGACCCTTTGAAACAGACTGAGAAGAGAATTTCCGAGGCTCAAAATGATGCACTCAATATGAATGATTCTAAATAGAATTTACAAAAACGTCTTTCTGTCTTCTGAGACATACGTGTTGAAATTCATGAGCTCGGAGAACCTGCTAAAATGGTGCATTATGTTTTTTGTGGATTTGAAAAAAATGTTGAGCATGAAAGGAAGTATAAGCAAGGAAGGAAGTATTTTCTCATTCATTTTTGGACCACCCTAGAGCACATCCTTTTCTTCCCAACGTTTGCTTACTCTATTTCTGAATTCCGGATAGATTCAAAATCATAAATATCCTGCATTTTCTGTAATTTCTCAATTGAGAGCACAGCATCATCTTCAAACAATACTGTTAGAAACTGTATTCTTTGATTGGCTGTTAGATTCATTATATCTGATTTCTCGAAGGTGGATGCTGTATTTTCGTTCCAGGAAACCCATCGTTTAGCGAGGTCGGTGCAAGCATTTAACAAATCGGTATTATATTTTGGAATAACAGGTGGCATGCCTGGTTTGTTAAGCCAAGTATCCCAATCTACTGAATCCAGAAGCTGTAAATTAGAAAAATTTTAATAGATGTTAAAGTCTCTCCATCTTCTTATAATAATTATTAAGAGATGTGATTTTGTCGACTAGCGTAGATTCGATTGAGTAAAATATGAAAAGAATGCAGACTACTGTTCAGAAGTTCCATTTATTCAGCGCCTGAGAGATCCCTCACTGCGTATATGATACGTTTTATTTTATTTAGCACGCAACATTGTACAACGAAAATTTAACTACGTGTGAACAAAAAAAAATCTAAATACGGAACATAACCTATTCTGGACATCATTTCCTATATAGGTTCAAAATTTCCTATTTTTACATGATTGATACGTGTAACCAATTTGTTACCGAAATGTATCATATACACACTGAGGGATCTCTCAGGCGCTGAATGAATGGAACTTCTGACCAGTAATCTGCATTCTTTCTATCTTTTATGCTTATCATAATGTTTCTCTTTTTATAAAAAGAGAACCTGGGTTTTATTCGAGAAATATTTATACAAATGGTCCTTCCAGTCTGAAGTCACAATGCTCTTGTACTTGAAAGTCTCAAAGTAACTTTTCAAAAAAGGTTCAAATTCTGTAGGGCCTCCGAGGAGTTCCTCCAAGTAGAAGTGAAAAGTGTGGCCCTTCATGTAAGGAACAAGGGTAATCACATTGTCAGGATCGATCCCATCCAAATTTACAATTAATTTTGTAAATTCAGAATTCAATGATTTGAGCTGTAAAAGATAAAGATCGATTAAATAAGGAGAGTTGGAGGTCGGAAAAGAAGTAGAGGAGGTGTAAACAGGACTGAGGGAAGAGATAGGGGAATGTGTTCAGACAAATTTTATTAGAAAGAGGGAAAAATATTCAGTCTCGTGTAAATGGGATGAAGATTCTGAGAAGAAGAAGAAGAAGAAGAAAGTGAAGAGAACTTATGAGAAATAAAGGAGGAAAAAGTGAATCAGGACGAGTATTCAAGAAAAGGAAGAGACTGAGGAAAGATTGGTAAGAAGAAAAAGGAGTAAAAACGAAGACAGTGGGAGGAAGAATCAATGAATATTATATCACGAGAAAAGGCCCGAAAATTCATTAATAGGGTAAGAAGAAAAAAGGACAAAAAAGTGGTAGGGTGCAGAACTAGAAGAACGGAGAGGTGGATGACGGAGATAGGAAAAAAGAGTAGGACGCTTTAGAGGACTAAGGGAAAATATGAAACAAAGATCCAGATCGAGAAACTAAAGGGGATAAAGGCAAAGATGAGGTGAGGTGATGAATGAAGAATGGTTTTACAGCGAACGAAAGCAGAGAAGAAGATTAATAGAAGGTATTCAGAATGTATGGAAAAACGAAGGTTTCTAGCTGGACTAGAGAAAGGAAGAGAGTTATTATACCTTCACACAAGAAATATGACAAAGAAAACTTTGCAAAATTCAAGGGTTTAGCGCTGTTGAATTCTGTTAATGATATCTATGCAATGGTGCTTGCTGAAAGGCTAAGGAAAGAGGCGGAAGGTAAAGAAATGTTGGTAGAGACGCAAACGGCGTTTGGAGCAGTCATAGATAGGTTTATCAGAAGCATAATAAGTAGAATCAGAGGATTATTCAAAAAAACGAAAGATCGAATAAAAATAAAGGGTAGAGATTCGAAAGCATTTGGATTAAGATGATGGAGGAGATGCAGAGGTGGTGAAAAAGAGCATGGGGAAGAGAAAATGATTTATAAATCATTTTCTCTTCAAATGAAAAAGGGAAGAGAATGTATGGGAGCAAAGAAGGATAGAACGAATTTGGATAAAATACAACAAAAAGTACCAAGAAATAAAGTAGAAGGGAGATCTAAGTACTTGTAAAGGAAGGGTGCTAAAAGTTTTCACATAATAATAGCCAGAGCGAGATGTGGAAATACGAAGAAGGCACACTGGTTGGAAGAGGAAGAAAGGAATTGTGTTTTATGTGCAAAAAGCCAGAGTGGAATATTAGTTGTAGTGTAAGGAGGAATGTCATTAGAAGGGGTACTGCGTGAAAACTTCTAATTACAAATTAGTAAAAACTTAAAAGTTTAAGTGTTAGGGATGATATGTAGATAGACACTCAAAAACTGGTAGTAGGTTAAGCTTAAATCAAGGTCCGAGGAAATAGCATAAGGGCAGGGGAAAGACAATATCTGTACGTGATGAACATTCTTGTAAGGATTACGGAGTTCAAACAAGGAAATTAGGCTCACAGCATCTTTGAGTTTTGAGAGTCCCATCAAGGCATCCAAATGTCTAACTTTGTCACCCAACATCCTTCCATCTATTTTGAACTGAAGGAACACAGTAAGTCCTTCCTTTACCCAGAAGTGTTCGAAATTTCCAATTGCCACTAAATTTCCACTCCAGCTATGTGCGATTTCATGAGCAACGACATTGGCTAAGGATCGATCACCTGCGAGCAAAGCTGGTGTTGTGAAAGTTAGGCAAGGATTTTCCATTCCACCAAATGCAAAACTTGGAGGAAGAACCAGTATATCATAGACGCCTGTTCAGAAAGAAAAAGTCCTGATATTAAGCGGAATCTAATTAATTTTGTGAAATCATACACAAAAGTTTTTCTCTATTCTCACCCCAAACATAGGGACCGCAAATTTCTTCAGCAGTGCGAAGCATAGTTTCTGTTTCCGCAAATTCAAAGGCGGCTTGCTCAATTAATTCTTTTTCTGCCCAAACAGAAGATCTTGGTCCAACTCGTTTTGAAACCAAACTACCAACTGCAATTGCTATTAGGTATGAAGGAATTGGAATTGGTTGATAGAATTTGCTAACTCTTAAAAATTGTTCTTTATCTCTGGTACCGTTGTGCAAAGCTGACATCAACACCGTCGCCCACTTTGGTGCAGTTATCTGATCGCAAGTGCAAATATACTAATTATCATTTGAACTTACTATAATATACTATTCAGTCAAACCCCCTTCCAAAGTATGCGTAATTTATTTGGTTCCACCTTCTTTGTACTACTGGTAATCAAGGAATATATATGGTAAGTTTGAGTGAGAGATGTGTAGGAAGGAGGTGAAGGGACTAATTTTAAATCAATCTAAAAGTCATCGCGTACTGTTCATTGTAAGTACACATTCGTTACATAACGCGGCTCCTATACGGGTCACTAATCAATCTTTCTAGCAATTACCCACGTAATATTCTATCCATTCGTCCTTAGGATTTCTTTGGATCAAAAATAGCACAGTCAACTCTCTTACTCACTCTCAAACTTTCTTCTGTGAGCTTAATACCTGATCCGCATATATGATCTCCCTGGCATATATCATAGAATAGATGCATGTGATTTTCAGATCCTTTCCTCAGTTACTCCTATGACCGTATTGATGTGCACTTTAGTCTACATTTTAGCCCCGGTATTTAGTATACTAAACTTGATTTCAGAAGTTCGGGAAATTATTGAGATCATTGCATGGGGTTTTCAAGAAGCTTCCCATATTGTTCGCTATAATGCGAACTAAATTAGAAAAAGCCAATAAGATAATCTAACTCTTTCGATTGAAAGCTGTTTCTCTTCATTAGGAAACCCATAATTCTTTTATGATGATGGATTCTTTTCTTGCAAATGCAGCTTGTCGAGTTAAAAATTCAACTGTCTTAGTTTGATGTAGTTATTTTTTTTAATATTCCACCATTTTGTTAGGAATAGAAATTATTTGTTCAAAATTTCATCATGTTATAAAATGTGTTATTTTGTTGAAAGTTCAACTGCTTGGTTAAAAAGTCAACTATTTTTCGGAAAAGTCATATTTGTTGCAGCATAGGAAAATCGACCTAACAGACCCAAAAACTGATTTGCAAGTTTTCTATGATTCTAATAGGTAGTTTTTCTCTCTATCAGAATCATTAAAGAACCTGCAAATCGATTTTAAGAGCGGTTAGGTCGATTTCTCTATACCATGATACATATTTATTTTCGAAGATGTAACTGTTTCCATGAACATCTGCTTCTTGTATAAATAGAGCGATCGCGGGACCGCTGGCAGAAGCTTTGCTCATTTCGCGTTAAAAGGAAAACATAAATTTGATTGTTATTTCACTCATCGATTAGAAGAAAACAGTTATCCCTCTATGCATACATGCACTATCAGAACTACATCACTATCAGAACTCTTCATTATAAATGCCTTTACTCGCGCGTAACGTGTAAGTCCGTGTTCAATGCACACACGCGGCGCGTCGAGTGCGCTCTGTGTGCCCTTCAAAAATTACTCTTTTAGGGTGGTAATTCATACTTCTCAGATGATAATTCAACTTTCTTGGTCAAGATCGATTTTTGTTCTCCATATTCAATTACATTTTTTATTAAAAATTCATCTTTTCAGGTTTGAAAGTCAAATGTATTGTAGAAAATTTGTCTTCTTGTCTTGAAAATTAAACACTTCATCGTAATTTTTTTCCTAGACTAACAAATCTTCATGGTTGACAACTCAACACTCTTGTTTAAAATCTATTTTTTTTTTCCTAGAAAATAAATGTATTCTTAGAAAATTCATGCTCTCAGACTGAAAAGTCATTTTTATGGTAGAAAGAGCAACTTCTTTGTTTTGAAATAAACTTGTTTGTTGATAACTCAACTTTTTTGTCCCTCCTTACTCAATAAAAATTTTGAAAATAAACGAATTGCCCTCCCCCGATTCAGCAAAGATTGAAAACCAGAATTTCCTTTCCTCCAACTCAATAAGAATGTTAAAAAGATCAAACTTCCCTCTCCGAATCCAGAGAGAACAAAGAACAGAAATATTAAATTTCTTTCAATCAACTACGTGTGTGCACAACATTCGGTTGAAAATTTTTGATACGAAATTCCTTCCCAAAATTTTGAACCATTCAATGTATGGAATATTTGCAGACGTTTCGTAACAGATCAGTCACGAAGTTTTGGCAACTTTTGTAAACTTGCATACAAGATTGAAACCCGAAATGATTTTTCCGCTTATAGTGGACAATCGTGAGAGCATAAATCAATTATTGATTTTTTCTTTTAAAAAATTTCAGATCGAACTTTTTCGGACTGCATTGCATTCATTGTTATTCTCTACTTTTTCCAGGCCTCAAGAACTTCCCAGTTTCCAGGTCCAGCGGCCAAATTGTAGTTTGAAAATATTTACCTCGGCACTGTACGTGGATGTTAAACCTGGTGTATCCTGACAAGGTAACATCGACCGGGCATGGATTGCCTGATGAAAGTAAATGCATTCATCAAGATTTACAATCAAATATCAATATGAATAATTATGTTCAGGAACAATTTATTTATTCATTTTCTTCATAAAAATGGTTCAAAATAGTACCACGCATTGAGAGAATAGATAAGGATGTTTTCCACCCGATGTTTGTTCAGGATCTAGCCACTGCAAAGCAGGTGCTTTTGGCGAAGTTTGGTACTGAATTTTGATTTGATACCTGTGAATACAAATTTTGATAATCCTGTAGCATTCAATTTAAATGCTTTCTACCAAATTATATTCTACACTCATCTCGCGTTACTGGGCCGGGATTGGGGTAGGCAGCCCTACAAAAAGAGCAATTAAAAACCAGTTCGAACCAGATTTGAAACGACAACCGATCACGCTAACGTTAACACTCAGGACCGTATGTATAGTCTCTGAACCCGGTCTCTTAGTATATTCACAATCTTTAAAAAAAACTAAACTTTCAGACATGCGTCGCAAGGAGGGAGAGACAGAATCACTCAAGCATGAATAGTCGTAATGTCGGCACTACAACAAGTGGCCCTATAACACGAGACAAGTGTAAAGTCTTACTTCCCATAATGCCACCAAAAACATTCTCTCCCTCTGAGGGGATGAAAGATTATAAAAGAAAGAATACAGAGAGAATAGAAAAAGATCTGACTTAGCAGGAAAGGAGAAGGAAATGGCTGATGAAGGAAAGGCCGTGGGTGAAACGGATAAAAAGAAGCAGTGTAATGATAGGGAAAGTTGGATTTGAGTTGACGGAGAGATGAGCAGCTAAGACAGAAAAACTAGAAGAATTGAATTGAAAAATTGAAGGCAAAGAAGGTATGAGGACAAAGGAGGGCCTAATGAGAACTAAAGGAACTTGTCGAGGTTCACGAAGGTCAAAAACGACAATAGACAAGGACGAGAGGAGCCAAATATGAAGGTACAGTCGTGAAAGTGACGTTCCGGAATGTTTCGGTATTGGAAAACAAGGATAACGGTTTCTGTAAGGAATCGAAAAGATGGGACGTTATAATGATAAGCTGAAAATGGGCGTATTAGAACGACCATAAGGGCATAGGAAGAATGTGGAACCGTGGTGGGATAGGGAATGTATAAAGATGAAGAGAAGGGTAGTAGGGAGGGGATGAGTGAGAAGATCGGAAATGATGAATGAAGGGAGTTTTTCAAAGAATCATTTCAGGGCTCAGACAAACGAGAGAGAGATGAGAGAAGTACAAGAAGGTCGGGGGCAGCAGGCTTGGACGGGGTGGACAACGACCCATGGATTTTTGGCACATCATCTGTTAGAGACAAGCTAAAAGAGGTAGTAAATAAAGTGTGGAGGGATGAGGGATTTTTCAGGAGAGTTGAGTAAGGGGCTGATAGTGTTACTGTATAAGAAAGGGGATAGGGATAGGCAGAAAAATTATAGAGGAATCATATTGACGAACACGGCGTACAAAGTATACACAATGGTACTGGCTGAGAGGCTACGAAACGGCAGGCGATGGAGGAGAGGGGAGTAGAGAAAGGTCTGATCAAAAGGGTGAGAGGGGTGTATGAAGAGACGAAAGATAGGGTGAGAGGAGGGGACACGATATCAGAGGGTTTCTGGATGGATAGGGGGTTGAGGCAGGGATGTCCGCTTAGCCCAACGCTTTCCGCGATCTTGATCGCTGACATGAAGAGGAAGCTAGAGGAAGGAGTGGTTAGGGGGTTGAGAGTAGTAGGTGTTAGTCAGTTAGAGCCAAGCACAGAAAAGTCTAAGGTTATGGTGTGCAGGAGAGGAGGTATTAGGATAAGGGAGGGGATTGGATTGACAGGGAGACAGGGGGATTTTGACAGGTACTCGGGCGTGTGAGTTTGAGGGCGAATTCCTGGATGTGAGGGGAAGTAAGCTAGTCAGGGAGTGTTGGTGGAAGAAGGAGAACGAGAGAAGAGATGGAGGATGCGAGATAATGGTATTTTCGAAATAATGGTCTGATGAAGATGAAGTGAGAAGAAGTCACGAGGAGGAAAGAAGGGTATATGAAGTCGTTAAGAGGAACGGCATGGATAGAGAGGAGGCAGAAGGAGAGGAGAGGATAAGAGAGTCAAGGTATAATGAGAAATATGGGTGGATTAGGCCAATAAAGAGAGCGTGATATTTGTATGGGAAAGGAGAGGAAGGAAGCATGAAGATAATAGCGAGGATGAGATGTGGAAGCATTGAGGAAAGCATTCAGAGTCAAGATAGGAAATGGAAAAGGTAAGGAATTCTGTTCAGGGGAGAGCTTAGGCCCGATGAAGTTGTTGATGAGGGTCAGGAGAATATGTAAGAGGGAAGGTGTAGCGACTATGGAAGTAGGATCAAAATAATGTGCTGCAGGAATATATGGAGTGAAGTTGAGTATGGATTGACGTATAAAGGAGAAATGGTTGAAATAGTGGCAGAACTCTGTAACTCAGAGCTCTGGTTCAACGCAGGGGGCGGAACAACCTGCAAGTAAAGGAAAGAATGAAGTGTGTTTGTAAAATAAATGCCCTAGTTTAAGGCATGAGGAAGGGAAGCTTCAAGGACGACAGTATGATAAGAGTATGGATGTTTGATGTGCTAGTTTGGGCATACAATGTTGTGAAGATTTGGGGTTGAGACGGACCATTAGAGAGTGTCAAGTCTTCATGAAAGATTCTTGAGGTGGTCCATGGGGAAGAGTGAGAGCTGCCTGGGATATATGCTGAGAAAAAAATATAGGAAGAGAGAAAATGAAAGTTAGGCGACTTAATAGAGCTTGGAAGTTTGAATTTTGAAAAGAGAGAGGAAAGACAGTACATGAGGTTCAAGGTGGAAGGGTAAGAGACGGCAAATAAGAGAAGAATGTGATGTTGAAGGAAGAAGTATAGAATTGGAGAAAGTTGAATTAGAGATGATGATGAGACAAAGAGAAAAAATATCAAGGAAAATTCCTCAATTAAAAAAAAACCTAAAAAAGTTGTAAGAGATGATTGAGTGGAAAAGGATGGTGCGTATTAGAATGTGCGATGAAATGGAAGCATGTCGATGTTGGATGAAGGTACAGGATAAATTATGAAGAGTGTGTGGTTATGGAGTGGCGTCATGGAAACATTTGTCAGAAGTTTGTACTGGAAAGAAAGAGGGAGGCAAAAGTGCTAGTTAATTAGGAGAATTCCGGTCAGAGAGTGGAATGCATAAAGAGACTGTAAGAACTACAGGTAAACAGGGAATGAAAATCAAGTTGAAGGCAAGAGTTTTATGGATGATGGAAGAAATCAAAAAAGTGAGGTGAAAAGTCGAGAAAACCATCAAGTTAAAAGATGGTAAAAGGAAAAACAAGCCCTGGAAGCTCGCTCAAGCAAATATAGCATGTAAATAGTATCGAATAGCCGAAAAGTTAGGATTTAATCTATTTACAATGCATGCATACATACATACATATGAATATGCATACACACATGCACATACATACATACATACATACATACATACATACATACATACATACATACATACATACATACATACATACA
>WSXT02223445.1:0-16764 GCA_011762715.2 Neuroterus valhalla | reverse complement strand
AGGGAAAGGGAGGGGGGGGGGGGGGGGGGGGGGGTCCAGAGTTCCAACCAGAATTTTCTCTGAACAAAGTGTAATAGGTAATTTTTGGTCCAAAATTCGTGTTCAGAAAACGAAATTACGTGGGAAATTGATCTTCACTCTCAGTAGGAAGCACATCCCAGGCCTGTGTATACCTATAATTTGATTTATAGTTAAGACACTGTACGTGCTCATCGATTAAAATTAAAATTAATTATTGAACGCATGTATGTGCTTTTTATTAGTGATTTTCAACTGTAGGTTTATTATGTACTGTAAAGTGTCTCCTGTAATACTCATTTTTTTCAGTGCAAATAGCTTGACAGAAATAGAGCATAAATCCATCACAGGTAATTTTTTTATCCAATTAGGAATACAACATGATGATTTTCTGAATAGGTCTTAGTTTTTATATTATTACATTACGGAAGTACACGGAAATTTTTTTTTAACTTCCATAATATAGTTCAGTTATTCAGATTGCTCACACAAAGAAACAGGTTTCAATATTTTATAAATCATCAATTTTGCACATTTTCAGTGTCAATTTTCACATTCGTAGTTGAGGAGATTTTTCCGGTATTCTGGTACGTTCACAATGAATCGGTTTTGATAATTTGAGCAAAAAATTCTGTGAGATAGTCAAATTTTCATTCCTTGCATGCATGTCAAACAAAAATGTTTTTTGAAACCGTGTGTTTTATGTCTCTAGAACAAGGTATACGGATCTCGGCTTAACTAATAAGCACATGCAAACAATTTTATTAATATAGGAAATGTAAAACGACAGGTTTCCTCATTATATTTTTCTCTACGTTCCAAAAAACTTCATGAAGAGTCCATTGTACATCTCCATTTGGTTGTACAGAAATGATTCTACGATATCTAAAATTACAGTCCAGAATTTTCTTGAACATGCAGCAGTCTTATGAAAAATATATATTATTCTTATTAACATTTTTACCGTTAAGTATAAATAAATTTTATTTAAACAACGATATATGTTATTTGAGTCAACATGATCTACGAGACAGGTGATTTTGCCAAGTACCGGAAATACGTACTGTATTGTGACTTATACGAAAAATAAGAAAAATGTATATACATTAGCAATGAATTAAAGAGCACTTGAGTTAAGTTTAATTAAATTGAACTTAAGGAATAATTAAACCCATCGATTACCGCACAACGTGATACTTAGGATTGTGTAGCTGCCTACTAAATTGATTTAACTTCCGCAAAATGACACACATCTAAAGGAAGCTGCAATTACAAAGGGAATACCATAAAACAGGGTTAAAAGGGGAAAAAGGCGGGAAAAACGGGACACAGGAAATCTTGAATTTCACGAATTGTATAACATTTTTTGGTAAAAACAAAAACGGGTGGAGGCACTGAAGTGTGCAGTGGGGCTTTTTTTAAACCAAAAGTGTCTCGCTTTAAACCTCTTTTCCCGCTTAGCACTGTATTACGGTAATGCTCAATTATTTCTATTGCACTATAATCTATAGTCAGAGAAAAATATTTTAATTGACTTGAGAGATTAATTACATGAACTTGAAATCCTTAAAGTCTGGAAAAGTATTTTATTCCCATTTTTGCAGCTTTCATGAAAAATTAAAATAACTTTCTCTGAATATATGTGCTCCTGCGTATTATTTTTTTCTGTATTTAATCAGAAATATTTTTGAATGTATAGCTGCACAAGTATCTACTATCAAACAATATTCATCCTCAACATTTGTTACAATAATTAATATTTTAAGTGTTGTCGCTTGATTGACTCAACTTATCTGAACGAGAACCAAAGAATTTTCCAATCTTTCATGAAGGGATGATGAAATCGAATAACTGAAATTAGGTAATTTTGTTACACTTGAAAATTTGGTGTGGCGTAACTGTGATTATAACGTTAAAAGTGTTGAATCATAAATGAAAGATTAGGTTTAATTCGGATTGAAATTTTTCCCCAAAGAAACATTTGTCTAAATGCTTCTGTTGAACTTTCAATTTTTATTAAATGTGTAAGAAATCATATTATATGTATATATGATATGAAAGATGAGTTCATTATGCTTTGAAAGTATAATAAATTGATAACAAAAGAAACATTTGGAGAATGAACCTGGAGCCCAGGCATCGAGTTGAAAGAATCGTTGGAAAAAAAAATCTTTGTGACTATTTTTCCACTTCAAATATCTATAAATTCAGAGTGTCCATCAGGATGAGGAAATAGTATATATACAATATTTCTTATAACAAATGCATGATTTTAGCAAATATTGGTGTTCGGAAAAAGGTGTCATGATTGCAAAGAAGTTCAGGAGTGCAAAATTCGATTTCAAAATCTCTATAAATTTCCGTAAATTTTCAGTCATTTATGGTAATTTTACAGGAAAATATGGTGATCCATCCGAGGACTCACCATATATCACCTAAAATTCGATTTTGGAAATTTCCATAAATTTCCGGAAATTTATGAAAATGTTCCGTAATTTATAGTATTCTCACGGGAAATTCATGGTATGTTAAGATGGATTACCCAAGAAATTGAAAATTTGAAAATTTCTATAAATTTCCGGAATTTTTCGGAAATTTTTGGTCATTTAAGGTAATTTTACAGGAAAATATGATGACACAATAAATCATCTAAAATTCAATTTGAAAAATTTCCGGAAATTTATGAAAATTTTCCGTATTCTATAGTATTCTCACAGGAAATTCATGGTATGTAAAGATAAATTATCCCAAATTCATTTTGAAAATTTATATCAACTTCCAGGAATATCTGGAAATTTTCGGTCATTTATGGTCATTTAACAGGAAGATATGATGACTCACCATGAATCATCCAAAATCCAAATTAGAAAATTTCCATAAATTTCCGGAAATTTATGAACATTTTCGGTAATTTATAATGATTTCAAAGGTGATTCATGGTAACTCAAGATAAGTAACCAAATATTCGATTAAAAAATTTCCGGAAATTTCCGGTTATTTTTCAAGTTGTTTATGATAACTCCCATTAATTACCATGAAATTCCATGATCTGCAACCAAAATGTTCTCAACGTTTTTACGGTAAGGGAGATGATCATCGTAAAATGGAAGCTCATAGTATATGGAAGTATCATTTTCATTATCATTTCTGACGTCACTTTTCAAGTTTTCACTCCCTAGGGAGTAAAATGTATGAAATAACCTTAAAATACTGTAAATTTCCGTCAATTTATTGAAATTTTTAGATTGAATTTCGGGTAACTATTCTCAAGTTACCATAAATTACCTGTGAAATCACTATAAATTACCAAAAATGTTCCTAAATTTCCGAAAATTTATGGAAGTTTGTTGTAATTTATGATAAGTTACCATATATACTTGTAAAATTACCATAACGATGAAAATTTTTTTGATTGAATTTCGGATGATTTATGGTAAATTACCATACTTCCCTGTAAAATTACCATAAATGACCGAAAATTGCATAAATTACCGGAAATTTATAGAAATTTATCATTTGAATTTGGGATAATTTATCTTAAGTTACCATAAATTGCCAGTGAGAAAACTATAAATTACGTAAAATCTTCATAAATTTCTGGAAATCCTTTTAACTGAATTTTGGGTGGTTTATGGTAAGTCACCATATTTTCCTGTAAACTTGCATAAATAACCGAAAATTTATGGAAATTTATTAAAATCCTCAAATTGAATTTCGGGTAACTCATCTCAAGTTACCATAAAAACCTGGGAAATCACTATGAATTATCAGAAATGTTCATAAATTTCCGGAAATTTATGGAAATTTTTCAAATTAAATTCTTGTAATTTATGATAGGTTACCATATATCCCCGTAAAATTACCATAATTTACCGAAAATTTTCAGAAATTTCCGAAAGTCGATGGAAATTTTCCTATTGAATTTCGGGTTATTTATGGTGAGTCACCATATTTTCCTGTCAAATTACCATAAATAACGGAAATTTTCCATTAATTCCCGGAAATATATAGACATTCCCCAATTAAATTATGTTATGTGGAAGGTAAAAATTGTAAGTCATGTAAATCATAAGTCATGTAAGTCATGTTGGTCATATGGTGAGTCACCATATTTTCCTGTAAAATTATCATAAACGACCAAAAATTTTCGGAAATTTATAGAAATTTCCAAATCGAATTTTAAACTCGTGAACCTCTTTGCGATCATGCTACCTTTTTTAGAACTCCAATATTGGCTAGAATCATGACTGTATTTCGACAAATGTCTGAAATCATCCATTTGTTATAGAAAATATCGGATGCGCGGAGAGAGCGAATATTTAAATTTTGACAAATTTTCAATGGGCTACAAAATTATCACAAATATCTTCCTGAGTACGATTACTTTTAGTGAAAACTAATTGTAACATAACAAATCAAAAAAAAGAAAATTTTGTTCAAGTTTACATTTTGACAAGTAGTTGAATCCTCATTTTAAAATTTTTTGTAGAGAAATGAGTTCTTGTACCAAAAAGACAAATATTCATCAAAAGTTGAACTTACAACCAATTTATATTTTTCAGTCAAGAAGGCAAAGAGTTTCAACTATATCGTTCACTTTTGAAGCCAATAAGATAAATTTTTTTAAAAGCACTTGACAGAAAAGATGAGTTCCAGCAAACAAGTAAATCTTCAACAAGAAAGTTTATTTTCAACCATTTTTTTTCGGGACTCAATACAAATTCCTAGTTTAGTCGCCGCCCTGAAATTATAGGATATTTTGAGAATGGAGCATAGAAAAAAAACTAATCTCGGAAGTAATTTACTAGTAGAACTAAATGTGCTTCCTTCGCACAGACTCCTCTGGGCAAAACTATAACGTTCACATAATTGCTTATGATTCTTATAATTCACTGGTAATTGTTACACCTGTTTATAAAAAATTAATGTTCTCAAAAAGAGAATTGCATAGATCAAAATCCAGTTAGGCGCAGGTTCATTTGGTTGTCTTCAGTCCACTGGGAAGTGAGTCTGCTAAACCTAATTTTCGAAAAACTCCCTGTAAAATAACCATATAGTTTGTTCATTTTTGGTCCAGCATCTCTATCGATTTAAACAAATTTTTGAAATTCAACAATTGGGAGATAAATGTTCCTGATAAGTTTTACCCGAGTTATCGGTAGGAGAAAAATCAATTTAATTTATTGGCTAATTAGACCAAAATTAAAATAATTACGACTTATTCAGCTCAATTTCCAAACCTCAACCGAGAAAGCGACCCTGTAAGAGACTGACAATCTCTGATGCAGTTCACTAATCGAAATACTCAATTATACTTCGTTCAATTTTAACAGGTTTTTTGCGTCGTATGTGTATACAGAACGCTCTTGGCATATGCGCATTCAATTTGATAGTCAGGGGGAGTTCTCTACCAAGATTTCTACCTTACCGACTTAAAACCCATTCTTCAGCTCAAATGGTTCATGTCCGTACTAAGTTCCTAGAAGATTCTAGATTGCATTTGAATCTTTCACATTAGCTATTTGCACAATTCAAGGAGGAAATGACATTATATGACGTCTTCTGAAACTTAAAAGAACAATCTAGAAACTTAGTACGGACATAACCCACTTCAGCTATAGAATATTTCAGATGTCGGTAAGGTAGAACTTTCTCTGCTATCTATTTATTCATACATCTATATTTTACATGAAGCTACACAAGAAACCGATCGAAATATTTATTATACATTTGTTACGATTGTATGTTGTTATTACATCGGCTTTGTAAAAGTGACCAATAGTTCAGTCTGGATCATTGTCTGATACGACAACACTGCGAGAGGGATTCCTTGAAGTAGGGTTGTTATGCATTATTTTAGGATTCACAGTAATATTTATGCAGAAGTGTATTCTTTATTAGAGTCCGAATTGGTCCATTAAGGGACCAATATCAACGCTTTGCGTTCGTGTTTCCATTCGTGAAAAGCTGCATCTTTATGATTATAGCGTACAAAAAAGATGGAGGCTGGTTTTTTCAGGGTGTCTAGCGATTCTTTAGATAAAAAAATAAGGTTTTCGTAACACGTGCAACGAAAATTCGAATTTCGCCACCTTTTGAGCGATGCGAATATGGCGGATTACTGCCGAGTTTTCTATTCGCCACTGCTGGAGCAGCGAAAGTAAATCTAATTTGCAAGCAGAAGAAATTTGAGTCAATCATAACCTTAAAACTCTTATTTTTCTTATTTCGCTATCACTCAAGAGTCGTCAAAAGTCGAGTTTTTGATGCACTTTTTATAAAAAATATCGTACATGGCGAGCGGCAAATGGCGGAGATCACTGACTCGTGTGGTGCTGCCCTCGCTTCGCCCGGGCCAGCAACTCCACACTCGTCAGTAATCTTAGCCATTCGCCTTTTGCCATATAATATAATATTTTTCCAGTTTCTCCAGGTCAGGGAACATCAGTTACGTTTGTCATTACAATTTCAATTGTCAACATCCGTTGTAAATAGGATTTTTTGGGTTCTATGATACCGTTACAGCGGATCAGTTTCTACACTTCAAAACAAGAAATGCTGTAAGCCAGGCAATTTTTCTTTCCTTGAGGTTTTTAAAGTCGCTAAACCACCTGTTTTTGCCTGCATTGTGAAGCAAACACTATGAAAAGTTTCTGTTGCAAACTTTTGAATTATTGATCGAAGTTTATCATTTTAAAAAATGCATTGTTACAATAAATGATGTGTTCTATTCCCACAATTGCTGGTGGCGCCGTTCTACAGCTGCGCATGCGCGCAACTTTAAAGTTTACAATACACGTATTGCAGTTTTAAATTTTGCATTGTAAAGTGTTGTAAAATCACAAATATTTTCAACAGTGAGAATTGAGAACGCATCAAATGCAGACCAGACAATTGACATTTTGTATTTTTCGGAACAAATATGAATTGATGTACTTTTTACAGCAAAACGAGATGAATGTTGAAACGTATCATATAATGAATCGTTGAAGGTGTTTTCAAACAAGCGTACTTTCAAGATTTTTGGATCTTTTTTCAAATTTGTAACGGATGTACTTTTGGTGACATATTAGGCCAGAATATGGTAATAGTCCGTCGCACAGTGGTTCCAGATCCTAAATTCGTAGCCAAAACTCAAAAAAATAATATTTATGACTTCTCGAGTGCTTATATCGCGTTTTTCGGGTCACCGATTTCAGAAATGATATTAAAAATCAAAAATGTCGGACCAAAAATAGCGGACACTTTCCCAAAATTTTTTATTGTTTTCCACGAGAATAAGTACAGAGGAGTTTTTTTGGTCGCTGATTTCAATGAAGATATTAAAAATTCAAAATTGAAAATTGTGGACCCAAAATGGCGGACATTTGTCCAAAATTTTCTATTGTTTCCACGGAAATAAGTACAAAGGGGTTCTTTGGGTCGCTGATTTCAAGAATGATATTGAAAATTCGAAATTCAAAGTGGCGTACCCAAAATGGCGGATAATTTTCCAAAATATTCTATTGTTTCCCACAAAAAGGAGTACAAAGGGATTTTCTGGGTCGCTTATTTAAAAAATGATATCTCAAATTCGAAATTCAAATATTCACAAATTTTGAGACGTTTTCATTTCACGACCCGCGTCTTGAATCCTGTCAATAACGGAGTAGAAAATATATTGCCTTATTTCCCAGTTTATGAACTTTTTACGCCCAAAATCCGATGTTTTGATTCTGAATTAGCTTTTCTTTTACAGTGTTTTCGTTAGATTTATTACAGTTACATATATTCATTGTTCATATATTCATTCGAATGAGTATCTTTTCGGTATGGCATATGGCGCGTAGAGAATCATGGATTGGTGGGCTATAGCGTGGGTGAACACTCCGAGGCGGTTGTAGAAAAAACGCATTAATTTCTACGGGGGCAGCTCGGGGCAGCTTTTGTTGAAGAAATCGAAAAGTTGATACTTTTTGGCGATGAAAACGGAAAATCCCGGCGCGCGCACTCGCAGGCAAAAAAAGAATTCACTACGTATATTCCTGAATCATGTGGAAAAAGAATTTTTGGATGTGCACATTTCCCTCCCAATATCATTAACATACTTGTTCGAAATGCAAATCCGGAAGCAAGCAACGATTTACAGTACCTTCAGAAATATCCTCTATGTCACCTTATCTGCTTCTGGCACGAACTCACAGAATAACAACATTTTTCGTCGAGCGCTCAAAACTCGAAAAACAAACTGATGGGCGCGCACTCGGCGAAGAGTCAAGTTTAACTGCTCGCCACAAAGACAGTTTTGAATAGAGTGACTCGCCCTTTTATAAAATAATGCTCCAACACCCCTTGGAGAAGTATAAATGAACATCTACCTCAGCCGATAAACGTCGAATTTTGAGGTTTTGGCTAGCTTTTTGGGATCTTGAGCCACTGTGCGTCGTTTGACAGAACTGTGGGGTCACTTTGAGTTATTGTACAAATCTGGTCTAAAAATTGATCACAAACATTTTAGCGTGTGCTGTTGTTTTTAATATTTCCCGTTAATCAGTTTGGCATTAGATTTTTGATATATTTTTCATGCAAATGTCTCAAGTTTTGACATTCATTTCGTGACCCTTTTCACAATCGTTTTTATGCTTGATGTCAATCGATCTACTATTGATGGCGGATGATGTGAAAATTCAAGCTATTCACACTCGTTGGAAGAAGTAAAAAAGTTCAGTTGTTAGGTGTACATTTGAAGGTAGCTCTAAGTAAAAAAAAAAAAGAATATCAAAAACGTAAATTTCTGTCGTTCATAGTTCAGCGCAGCAAGAAACACCAGCAATTATTCTCGACATGAGCTCGAATAATCAAAACGCATAGCCGATGTTGCCTAACGGAAAATGGGGTGGTAATGAATTTTCTATGGGTGAAGCCAGAAGGCCGTTTTTCAAGCGAAATATTGCCTATACGATTCATTATTTGCCTCAATAGGTGGACATCGGCACAACCCTACATCAAGGAAACAGCACATGGAAGGTAACGTGGTCAAAGATATATTATTGCAATAGCTGCCGAATGCGACAATGGCAATATATGTGCCCGCGTAACCCGCGCACGTCCACATATATACAATTATACATACATAAACAGAAGAAAAAACAGGAACAGAACTCTCAGGTTAACGGGATCTGCAATCGAAATGTTTTATATTTTTGCACGGATAATAAAAAACACATTATATAACGTACAATAAACAATAAACATGTCCTTCCAAGCGCAACCTCAGAATAATAAATGTTACATTTCTTATTTTTGCAACAATGGCCATCCTCAATTTTACAATGTCCAAACAATATCGAATGAACGCATAGTGATATACGATATCAGCTAGATTAATTTGCTGAATAGATTAACTCATTTCTACAGAACAGTATCCTCGATTTTTCACTTGACGATTGTCTATTATTGTACCATAAAAAGAATTCATAACGATACGATTTATTATATTACATGTATATGTCTCCTGATTACTAATTGTTACTCGATACGATACAATGCCATTGAGAGTATGAAGATTTGTATACGAAATGATAGGATTGAGTTCTTTTATATACGCCATGAAGTAAGAGATATAAGAACAAACTTCCTGACTGTATGCTCCAATATATTTTATTTCTTCATTTTTCACACTTATTCTATTCGGTCTGATTATCACTTACTGACTTACTCAATGATACACGCAATACTAATCTATATAAAAAAATAATAATTATTTTCCATATTCTTGTTCAAAAACAACTAAGAGCAAGATTGCTATAGGTGTGACGATACTCATCACTTAGTTATATACAAACCAGAGTTTTTTATATTATGCCCACAGTAAAAAAGAGGGTAATGATCTTCCCAATCCTTGTCCTTTTAGTTGTTTGTGAAAAATCCCTTCGAAGGGGTTATCCCACTGGTTGCACTAGTTCTCCATTCGATGTTGAGCATTTTTTTCATTCGTATTTTTATTTCTAAAAGCTAAAAAATAGTATATTACATGGCGAGTGGCGAATGGCTGAGATAACTGACGAGTGTGGAGTTGCTGGCTCGAGCGAAGCGAGGGCAGCACCACGCGAGTCAGTGATCCGCGGCAGTAATCCGCCATATTCGCATCGCTCAAGGGGCGGCGAAAGTTGAATTTTTGTTGCACGTATTTTGAAAAAATGGTTAAATCTCTGCTCTTCCCCCAGGGCTCGGATTCAGGCCATTATTGGAACTTTTTGACACTTTTTTTTAATGGTGCAATATTTTGCCACTATTTTTGAAAAAAAAAGATACTAACGCTATTACTTTTTCAAATTGCTCGCTAATGCATCTTTTTTTCACTCCGCCTTCAAGCATACCTTTATAGGGTTACAAAGTTCCAAGGATCCAAGGATCTTCAAGGATCTCAAAAACTTACCGAATTCCAATAGATTTCAAATGATTCAAGGGTCTTCATAATAATTCCTAGAGGTTTTAAAGGACTTCCGGGGATTTCATTAGACCTCAGAGAAATTTCAAGACGTTTTATTAATTTAAGGGATTTGAAAAGGACATCAAGGATATCCAAGGATTTCAAGTATTTCAAGGGATTTCAAATATTTCAAGGGATTTTGGGGAATCTTAAAGAATTCCCACAAAACTTTGAGGAGTGCACGAAATGGAAAGAATCTTAAGCGATTTTTAGGGATTTGTGTGGTCTTCGAGGAATTTTAAAACATCTTAAAAAATTTAGGGATCTTCAAAAGGATATAAAAAATATCAAATTATGTCAAAATGAATTAAATAAAATTTTGAAAGACTTCTAGATATTTCAGGGGGTCTCATAGAATTTTGAAGATTGAAAATTTTTTTGATGAATTTCGCAAAATTTGAGGAATTTGAAAAAATTCTAAGAATGCTGAAGAATATGGTGCCTTTAAAATATTCCAAATAATTTTATGAGCGTTCAAAGAATTCCTAAGATCATAGAAATATTCAACAAGATTTAAACATTCCCGATTGAAATCAATGAAATTCAAAAATTCTAATTCCAAGAGCTGAAAATTTGCTTCAAATCAAAGTTTCCAAATAAGAAGTATTTTGAATTTTCAATTTGAAAATCTGAAACTCAACAATTTTTTAGTTCAAATACTCAACAACATACACGTTTATGAAATGGAAGTTTTAACACTCTTCATCATTTTATACCATTTCAATGCCCTAAATTTAAAAATGAATCAATAATTTTTTTAATGTTCATACTCAACATAATTTTCAATGACAAATTGAAAAATAAACTTCTGAACTTATAAAAATTAAAATTTGGAACAGTGAAGATTTTTTTCAATAGGTCGAAGATTTTTTCCTTGAATTTTGAACCGTTAGCAATTCATTATTTGGATTAAAGCTTCATCATTTCAGTTCGATTTCGTCTTTTTGGTTTAACAAGTCATCTTTATTGGTATGAATTTAAAAATATTATTATTTAGTTGAGAATATAATTGTTTTGTTGAGAAACAATAGTTAAACTATTTTATTCTATTCTTATACTTGAAATTCCAGTAGCTGAACATTCGAAGAGAAAGAAAATTTTATAATAAGCAACAAGTACCAAGAATTTTATATTTATATATTATACATGAGAATGTAAAGAATGAAGTTTTCAATACATAAAATAAAAATATTGAAAAATTCGGTTTTTTTAGATAACAGGAAACCTCATCTTTTTTCTCGGATTTTCTAGAATCAACAATTCTTTTTTTCGGTTAAACATTCATCAATTTGGTTATATTTATTCTTTTTGGTTGAAAAGGAGATTTTATTACTGGGTAGAGAATTCGATTGTTTTGTTGAAAATTTAACAATTTTGTGAAAAACTCATACTCTTTGGTTAGGAAATCGTCTTCTTGGGTTGAAAATCTAACTCTTTTGATGATGGAAAATCTAGGTCTCTCTAGGTGGAAAATTGAATTTTTTTGGTAGGTAATAAATCTAAATTGTTGAAAATTAACGTTAGTGTTGAAAATTAAACTATTATATAGAAACTTAGTATTTTAATGTGAACACTTTAAAATTGATTAAAACTGTAATTCTTTCTAGTCCTAACGTTTTTTTAAGTTGCAAATTCCACTTCTTTGCCCAATTCCGCCTTTTTGATTTGAAACTTTATATCTTTTGAAGAAAATTGCTTCTAATAATATTTTTTGGATAACAATTCAATTGTTCGGTTAATTTTCCTCTCTTTAGTTGGGAGTTCGAAAGGTTTGTTGATATTTCTTGTTGGAAGTTTATATTTTCGATTGAAATTTCAACTGCTCTGTAGAGAAATAGTGTTTTTTGCTTGGACCTTCAACAATTTGGTTAATATTGCCATTTTCACTATACTGAACATTCTTTTATGGTTGAAAATTCAAATGTTTTGTTGAATTTCGTCTCTTTGATTTGAGACTTTATCTGGTACAAATTTCTTTTTTTTTTTTTTTTGGTTGAAAATTCTAGAGTTTGGTTCCAAATTAATCTGTTTTAGTTAAGAAACCAAATATTTTATTGAGAACTTGTCTTCTTGGGACAAGAATTCTGGAACTTAATTGAAATTTGAACTACTTTGGTAAAAATGTATCTTGTCTGTCCATAACTAATATCTTTTTCAATTCAAAATCGAACCATTTGGTTTCGAATTCACGTGTTTTGTTGAAATTCATCTTATGGGGTAGAAAATAATTCTTATTGGTTCTTATTCAATGGAATTTGAAATCCTCTGAAAATTTTTCTTTTCTAGATTCATCATTTTCTGTTTACAATTCATCTCTGTATGGGTAGAAATTCATCTCTATGGTCGTGAATTCATCTCTTTTGGTTTAAAATGAAACTATTCGTTTGGAAATTCATTTATTTGGTTGAGAATCCACCTTTTCTAATGGACAAATGTTATATTTTCACAATCTTACATGAGAATTCGAAAATAAATATTCCAATCCCCGAAGAAAAGTTTGAGGAAGAAATCGGTTATTCTGAAAATGGATAGCAATCATCAAATCACCTTTTCGCAAATTAAAAGTCATCGAGTGGAATTTTATTACGGAATTCATAAAATTAAAAAAAAATCCCAATTCTGATCATCTTTTTATTATAGATGCTGTCTTGAACACAGTTTCCTACATGCAGAAAAGTATAAACAAACTTTCACTTTTGAATACATCATTCTCTTAGTTGAACGTCTTTTCTACACTATTTTTCAATTTTGAAAACCAATTCTTGATTAATTCAGAAAGGATGGTTTTGAATACTTTTGTTGTCCATGGGTAAACTTTCTTTCTTCAGAAAGACACTTTTTCGAGTTCTATTTTCAATTAGTTTTTGTTTTAAAAGCTTAAATGCATTCCTAGCACTGATTCTGACATGAGTACAGGATATTTGTAAACAATCAATTTTTGTATAAATAATGATCAATCTATTTGTTACCTTGCAGCAATCTTGCTAAAATTTTGAAATAATCAGATTTAATTTGTTATTAAAGATCAAGAATTCCGAGCATGAGGCGAAAAACCATCTTGAATACATTGCGAATTAATGATTGCTTGCGTTCCATTCATGTATTAAATTTTTCGAAATTTGTTTACTCGACTATAGATGATGATCAACCAATATTTGAACATTTCTAAAGACAAAGGAACGAAAAATGCTCCAAGTGGTCAGCCACGCGATGTTCCAAGATTCTCTAGGAAACTGAGAATATTTCTTTACTAACCTAAAATTTCTTAAATTTTTGACTAACTGAAATTAATAAATTGTCTAGATGATCAATCTTTTCGAAATGTCCGTTCGGAAGTTTAAGAAAACATGTATATTAATGCGTGCGATCAGTAAAACTACTCAAGGATGGCCAATGAAAGTAAAATCATTTGATTCTGCAATTTATTTTGAAAATTTTTAATATTTCATCCCTGCATCGAAACGGAGAGATACGAAAAGTTAAAGTAGTTATAAAATTAAGAATAAAATTGAAAAAGCTATATCCGCTGAAATGTGAATAAAATATAGTGCAATAGAATAAATAAAATGAGAATCATGTTTTATTTTACAACAGACATTGTCCATCCTTGACTGCATCATACGGAGGTTTCCAATATTCCCTAGTTCTACAGAGAATTAACAATTGTTATTCTTTCAAAATATAAACTAAAAATGGAGGCGAGGAGGTATGATTCCAAAAAGAGTCAAGGGAAAATAAGAAAGTTTCAGTTAAAAAATGTAAGATTAAAAATGTTGTTTTAAAGTGGAAACCCCTATATGCATATCAAAACTTGTCCATGAAAAACGATGAATGTGTTTTATGTGTAATTATTAAAATGTTCCCTTTATAATATTAAGTCTTCGAGCATATTCTAAGCATATAATTGTATATAAATATGTGATAAATATATAAATATATATATATGTACATATAAGCACAACCGCAGTTTTTTTATTTATATACTTTGAACCAAACTTTGAACCAAAAAGGAGCAGTTTCTTACGAGTGTACAAAACTTGGTATAGTTTCAGGCTACGTCAACTGTGCCCATAAAAATTTGGTGATTTTTCAAAAAGTGACATCAATTGGAAAAATGTGTGCATAAGAGCATTACAAAAAAACACTTTGAACCGTTTTACAAAAAACTGCATCGTTTTTATTTTTTTTTTAATAATGATTTTTGCAGCTTTTAATAGAAAAATTAATAACTTACGACTCGTTTGCAATAATCGAATAAAATTTGGTATGACAGTAGTGAAGAGTTTTCTCTTTCTAATAAGGAATTTTTCTAAATTAAATTTGCAAAATTTAAATTTTTTCATCACAATTATTTAAACGAATTCGATCGTTTATAACTTCTAGGCCTCCGATCATAGTGAAATTTCAACACATTGTAGTATTAAAAAAAAGTTTTTGTCGCGGGCGCTGCATAACAATTGTCGCTTCGAACGGTGCACAGTGGGGAAAAAAGCACTTTTTTGGGACGAAAATCAGCCGACACCTCAATTTTCAAAGGATCAGAGCTTTTTTTCTTCAAATACTCATGCAGGATCGTACTTTAACGTAGAGTTGCACGTTTTTTGTAACTTGTAGATAAATATCCTGCATTTTGTGAATTGTTATAAACAAATTAATGGATATAACTGTTAACTGTTGCATTTTCGGATTACGAATGTATTACGTACATGAATTTTGTTGTAAAAATATAGAGAATCAATTTTCAATTGTGAAGAACCTCCAAATAACAATAATAGTTAATAGTTTACACAATTTTTATAAAGAACTTCACTTATTTGGCATATCTATACTTCAACAAATTTTCTTTTCCGTCGAATAATTAATTTTCATCTGAAGAACAAGAATATAAAGTTTTATTACACATTACACATAGGAGTTCCATAAAACATTATTTGTCATTGTTATAAACAATTTTTATAAACAAATTCACTTATTTGGCATATCTGTGCATGGAAAATTTTCCTTTTCTCGGGAATCATTTATTTTCATCTGAAGAACAAGAATATAAAATTTTATTACACATTACACATAGGAGTTCCATAAAACATTATTTGTCATTGTTATAAACAATTTTTATAAACAAATTCACTTATTCGGCATATCTGTGCATGGAAAATTTTCATTTTTTCGGGAATCATTTATTTTTTTCTGAAGAACAAGAATATTACACATTACAGTTCATCGAAACAACATTCTTCATTGTTCAAATAGAATTTTATAAACAAATTCACTTATTTGCCAATCTGGACATCGAAGATTTTTATTTTTTGTGGAATCATTTATTTTTATCTGAAGAACAAGATGAGAGTTCCTCATGAGAGTTCCATGAAACAACATTTGACATTTTTGTAAATATTTGTTAAAAACAAATTCACTTATTCGTCATATATGTGCATCGAAAATTTTTCGTATGAGTACAAGCAAATAAGTATGAGCAGCCGCATTTTTGTAGCAATTGTTACGCGGCGCCTGCGACAAAAACTTTTTTTTAATACTGTCAGCGTGAGTTCTTTGAGAACGGAATAAAGTGTTCATACTACATTGTGTTAAAATTTCACTACAATTGGAGGCCTAGAAGTTATGAATAATCGAATTTGTTTAAATAATTGTCATGAAAAAATTATAATCCTGCAAGTTTAATTCCAAAAAAATACTTATCAGAAATAGAAAACTCTCCACAACCCTCATACCAGATTTCATTCGATTATTGCAAACGAGTCGTAAGTTATTAATTTTTCTAATAAAAGTTGCAAAAATCATTATTTTTAAAAATAATGAAAATGGTGCAGTTTTTTGAAAAACGGTGCAAAGTGTTTTTTTGTAATGCTATTATGTACAGATTTTTCCAATTGCTGTCACTTTTTTAAAAATCACAAAAATTTCATGGGCACAGTTGACGTGGCCTGACTCTATATATGTATTTTTAAGAACTCAAATCAGGCGCGTATCCAGAGGGGGCATCATTTAATTGTGAATAACCATTTGAGTTGAACAGCAATCCAACTGGAGGTTACGTTTTTCGATTGTTTTGTTTAATATACCAAAGTTCTTAAAACCTCAAATATTCTGAAATTAAAGTATCACAAACAATATCAACAATAATAAATATTTCATTTCTGTATTCTCGCTATTTCGAGGCGACTTTAGTTCTTTGGTAATACATTTTTTTAAGTTTCTTCATTCTTAGGAGTCGTCCATAAACTACGTAGCCGACTTGGAGGGGGGGGGGGGGGAAT
>WSXT02223434.1:0-16767 GCA_011762715.2 Neuroterus valhalla | reverse complement strand
ATCTTCATAGAAGTGGAGGTTTTCAGCAGTTTTGCAATATTTGTAATTCTGTGTATGCATCACATTGTAAACTGAATGAAGCACGTATGAAGCCGAGCGCGAAGCACGAGGTGTAAAAAAACCGAGCGCGTAGCGCGAGGTAAATACATTATCGAGCTCGAAGCGCGAGATCCGAATACCGCGCGCCGTAGGCGCGCTCAAACATGCGAGCCGCGCGCGTAGCGCGCTTTGAGAATGTGCCCGCGCAGCGGGCAGATTTTTTTCTTTGCGGTTTATAAACAGTAGTATTACCGAGGAAAGGTCCAAATGTAGGGAAGGAATATAAGTATTAAAGCAGAGAAGCCAAGACACATTCCGAATTTAGTCAGACACTATCAAAATGAAAGAAAATGAAAATTTTTAATAATACGAAGAAAATAGGAAACTATTTAGGGAATGATGTAAGAATACTAAGTAAAGAAGAACTGTTACACATGTCTAATGGTCTGATGTTTGTAGATAATGAGGTTGTTATGGCAAAATCAGCCGACCATTTGCAGATAATGATGAAGGAGGTGGATACCAGTATGGAGAGTATGAGGTTCCGTTTGAGGTTAACGTGAATGAATAAAAATTCTTGTGGATGGAAGGAATGGTAAAGATACGGTATACGGTTGCCTTCATCAGTTTTATTTGCTCACAAACACACATACACTTACAAAGTTACAGGATTGACAAGTTCGTATATTTAATTTTCCTGAACATGTGAGAATCAAGTCTGGTTAGTAACCGTACAGAACTACAAATGCATTGACTCCTGAGTTCGGTGTACTGATGAATTTGAGGGTGACATTTTGAAATCCCGGACCATTTTCAATTCGCTCAATACGGACACCAAGAGTGAGAGGCAGGTATAAAGGATACATAACACGAACCAAAGTGATGATTTCATCATGACGCGTTGAAAAAGTAATCTCAGGTTCGATTACTCCACCAGAATCCGCAGCTGGTAAAGATACTATGGTGCCAAAAACCACATGATCGTTTGGAGCTCTTTGGCCGATTTCTGTCATTTCCGAAGGTGCAATCCTGTTCCTGTTTCTGATTCTGAAAGCTGTCGCTGTTGCAACTAATTTTAAAATTAACAACAAGGCAAAAACCCTCTTACACGATGCCATTTTTAC
This sequence comes from Neuroterus valhalla, assembly GCA_011762715.2. Classification (NCBI taxonomy): domain Eukaryota; kingdom Metazoa; phylum Arthropoda; class Insecta; order Hymenoptera; family Cynipidae; genus Neuroterus; species Neuroterus valhalla. The sequence continues at coordinate 15,604 of WSXT02223434.1, read as the reverse complement.
GAAAAAGTATACAAATGATGTGAATGTGTACAATGTGATAGAATGACTGGATACTCTAACTTCAATACATACTTGTAGTTGAGTTTCCAGAACAGCGGTTGTGACAAGTTTGTTCAAAGTAGCTGATAGTAGATCAAATAAATCGATAAGACTATGTTAGTTACCAGGGCTGCATTACCATGGGACTGATGTAATCCTTGGAGCGTGAAGCCGGGCAGAACATCAAAATTTTTTCCGAAAGACGCATTTCTTTGTATTTTCTGAATCACACTTATGTGTTTATTATTAAAATTAAAAAATAATTACTTTTGTTACTCCATTATTCATCTTCTGTGAACAACTGAAAAAAACTCGGAATCAGTGAATATCAGAACATTAGAATCCAAAATACTATTCACGAAAACGTAAAATAATGAAATAACATTTTCTACCAAAATGGAAATTTTTTTTACGATTCAGTTAACAACAAGAAAGTTGAATCTCCATCCAAAATAGAATATTTTGCAAACCGAATTTCGGCATTTTCAACTCAAGAAGACAAATTTTCTAAAAAACTACTAAAAAAATGTTTTGGCATAAATCTTGATCAACCTTCGAGTGATGTGATTGAAGCATCACTTGAACTTAAGAATTGAGATATTTGTATTTCAGTTTAAAATAAAAGATGAATTTTCAAGCCACATGACTCACTATACCTGCTCTCCGTATAAAATCAGCGGCATTCGAGTAAGGGACCTTCTCTCGCGGAGCGTCACATATATTACTTGTATTGCTTTCAGAAACCACCCAGTCACTCCATATTCTTTTAGAATCTCCCAAAGTGCAGCTCCATTCACCTTGTCGAAAGCTTTTCCCAGATCAACAAATGCACATAATTTTTTTTTGTTTACTCTTAGGCTTTTTTCTGTGATCTTTCCCTCGTAGATTGAGACAATAGTCGCGTTTCTCCAATCACTCGGAACTTCGCTATTCACAGCACACTTATTCATAAATTCACAAAGCCACGCAAAGAAGTTTCTGCCACCGAACTTCGGAATTTTAGAGGCAATACCATCCACACCAGCAGCCTTACCATTCTTTAGTTTTTAATTACGGAAATAATGTCGTCGATACCAATTCTGCTTCCGCCACCTACATCGGCATTATTTTACGAATCCGTGTCAGTGTCACTGTTGTTATGCTCCATCGGTTCACCTTCATACAGCTTCTTGACAAATCCCGCATACTGTCTTTCACTTCATCCTGATCCTATACCATTTTGCGGTCAGCATTCCTGATTCCGACTATCTAAATGCTAGCATTTCTTTTTCTACTCTTCCTAACCCATTTCCAAAAAAACTTTTCATTTCCTTTAAAGTCATTTTGCATTTCGTATTTCCTTCCGTTTCTTTTACTGGTAGGTTTGCTTTCCTCTTCTTATCCCTATTATCATGTATGACCCTAGTCCTTGCCCTATCGCCAAGACCTCTAATATTCAACATTCTCGAATACGCTTCCTTTTTCTCATCGACGGCGTATTACATCATTCCACCACGCATCACCGAACTTCCTCTACAGTTGCAGTATCACACACTTCCAAAGCACTCTGAAGATTCCATCCTGCAGTATTATCCATGCACTCTCTACATTTTTGTTGACTAATCCTGTCTTCCAATTATCTTTGTGATGCTCTTAATATTTATCCACTTTTTAACGATGTACTTTTCGTACTTATGATTTTTGCAAATTCTATATCCTGACTCGCGTCTGTATTGATTCTTTAATCATTTTTCTTCTCCTTCATCCTTGACCTAGGTTCATTTTCGAAAATATGAGAAAGTGATCCGATCCGCATTTAGAACCTTTCATAGCCCTCGTTTATTTTACCAGCCCTCTCAGTCTTCCGTCCTCCACAACAAAGTCGATCATGCTTTGGCCTTCGCCCCTGCACGAAGTATACAAGGGTATCATTTCGTGCTTGAACCAAGTGTTTGTAATAAACAAATCTTACCAGAGCACAAACTGATCAACTTTACCCTATTACCATTCGTTTTTGGATCTCCGAAATGACCAAGTACTCTGTAAGTACCTTTGCATTGCACTCGAACCCAACCGTTGATGCCTCCGAGTGATATTATCCTTTTGCCTGAAGTACATGTTTCTATTCTATCATTCAACGAGTCCCAGAAGGTGTCTTTTGCCTCTTTACTGTCACCATCAACAGAAGCGTAGCATGCTTCAATAAACAGTATTCTGATTTCCACTTTCATTCTTACTCACAATAATCTAGGAGATACACACCTCTACATTTTGACATGCGATCTTGCTCTGTTTTTCATGAATAGACCAATTCCTTGGCTAGCATGTGATTCCTCGTCTACTCCTGAGCAGAGTTCAAGACCATTTTTCACCTTATTATCTCACATCCGTTTTTCTTTGCTTCCGGCACGCAAAAATATCAAGCTTCCTCACGCGCATAGTACCCTGCAATTTCTTTTTTTTAGATCATTCACACCTCTTGCATTCAACACACCTAGTCTCCATTCATCACCTGAAACTTTCCCAGGGGCACGCGGTCCTTCAATGAAAGTATCAGTCTTGTCATCCGAATACAACAAGCTGATTCCCAATTACATTGTTGAACTACAAAACAGTTTAATCTTTTACATGATGAGACTGATTTTCAACTGTAATGTCAAGCTATTAACGGAGCCGATAAGTTTCAACATAATTGTTGGATTTAAAAGAAAATTGAACTTCTACCGAAACAGAAGGATTTCCAAGACAAAAGGCTGATTCCATTCCAAGAAGAAAGCTCGTAAGAGATACAAGGGCTAGAGGGAGATTCTGAATTCAGAATCATTCATTGCCTTATAGTGCCAAGTAACCCTAAGTCAAGGATGAATATAGCGAACCAATTATGATAATTCAAAACAGAAGCGTGTTAAAGTTAAGAATTTTGAAAAATCCGGAAAAGAAAAAGTATATGTTGAGAGGCCTCATGAATATTCGGGATATCAACAAAAAATAGTAAGAGAATTAATGAGGCAATTCTAAGAGACAGAGTATTGATGAAATTAGGGGATATTATTTTCGATAGTATATCCCGGTATGCACCAGCGTCAGCAATCTGCTGAAGAAACAAATAAGATTCTTGAATTGTGCAGTGGCTCAAATACGTCCTTGAAACGTTTGCGGAAGATGAGACGTTTCCAGAACGTTGTTTGCTCTGATTTCACCCTTTTTTCGGGACTTTCTTTGGATATATTTCAAGGTGTACGTACACAAAACTTTTTCCGAATATCCTATTACGTACGCAAATGTTTTGCCCACTGGTAGCCAGAGTGTGTTGTAGCGCGACTATTGAAAAAAGGGAGGAGATGCTTGGTAGAAAATGAAATCCGCGTTTCTGTGGACGACGAAAAGCAATCTTATCCGGGAAATTCGGATATCCAAGATTAAAGCGATAAGGAAAATATCGAATGAATGAATAATAATCTAATGGAAATAAGAATTTATTTTGGAAATGGAATAAGGAGATCCATGAACAAAGTACTAGTCTTGATGGTCGAATTATGCAATGGAAAATGGCTAAGGATAGATCGCTTTGACGAAGGATGTGCTGAAGTGAAAATAGTGAAGCTGTTCCAATTGGCGTTCACAAATGCTGAGATCATTGCGGCAGAATCAGTCAATGATTGGCATAGAATAATCATCAGACTCGATACCAGAATGAAGCGTATAGAACTCAAAATAACCCTAAATGAAGGAAAAATTTATGTATTTGAAACAAGAGGTGAGAAAATAATTTTAGAAATTACCTTAAGTGGAGAGGTTGCACGGAGGAAAAAATATGCTCACTGTTAATACTTAGATACCTATTCATAATAAACATGTGATTTAATGATGAGACGACGATCCAGATACATATACATAACATTCATGAATATTATGTCCTCTTATCAAAGGTATATATTCTAGATGTTTAAAATACTCATCCTTATTATCTGAGATACTCATTCCAAGCATCTGAATACTTTAGTTAGAAGCAAAGACTTTGAAAGAAGTAAGTAAATATTTTGTGGGAGTTTGGTTAATTTCCTAATGCTGAAAGACCCTATAGAAAATTTGCCTTCATTGAGGGTGTTTTTTAAATATCAAGTAAAAAGTGGGTTGAAGTAGGGAGGATAGATAAATTTTAGCCCTGGACTTGGACTTAGAGCATTCAATCACTTGCATGTAACATGGAATCAAGGAACGTACCTACCAAACCCGAAATTTGTTTTGCAGGTTATACCGATTCTGATAGGTAAATGAATCCTCTATCGAGTGGTATCGGTTCTAAGTTGTTGCAAAAAAAATTACATAAGAATTAGAGCACTCAACCTGGATGTTTGATGGAGGGATCTCTCTCTCCCTTCCCTCCCCTCCCGTTTCCTGTAGAGTTGATCGTGAAATGAAGTTCGTCTCGTGATGATGTTTCCATTACACAGCAGCAGAGTTTGTTGATGGTAACTACCTGCGTCACCTTCCGGATGCTTTCTTAGAGCTACCAACTGTTACTTCACAAAGTTTCAGTGCATCTTGCGTGTACATCGCCTGTAGCCGATATCACAATAGGATAAATGGATGCATGTTTCACATTACTCCATGTCGTCTTTACTGCATGCCACAGCTTACTATACTTATGGGTTTTGGTCGTATAGGATGTCCGCAGATATCGGTTAAGTGGACAAGCAATGTTGATGATAGAAACTTTCACGCTACCTTTTTTCATGAACCACGATGTCTGGTCGATTGGCTCAGATATGATGATCCGTCTGGATAGATACATCCAAATATAAGATGTTATCTTCGTTATCCAAAACACGAACTGGAATGTAGCTGTAGAAAGGCATCCATTCTAATAAGAGTCCTTGGTTTAGGGCAAGTTGTTGATGTATGTTCCCCGCTTCATCATTATGTCTGTGCGTGTACTATCTCTGAGCCATTACGCGACAGCCATCAATAATGTGTTCGATGGATTCGTTCGTATCTCCACACAATTGGCACCCGCAACTACGTCTTAATGTAGTACATGCTTGCGATAATTTCTGGTGTCGAAAACCCTGTACTGGATCAATATCACGAATCCTTCCGTCTCCGCAAAAAGGACTCCCCTTTTCTGCAAAATATTAGATGCCTCTACATCCACTTCATATTCATCCAAGGTTTTGGGGTGCTCACCGTGGATAGCTTTTTGTCTCCATTGCATTTCCGATTCCTCTCTGGTTTCCGCCCTGATATTCAAGGCCTCCGCTGAGGGCGAATTTAGGAGCGTATAATCGAGATCTGCTTCAAATACGTTATTGTAGAACGCAACATCTCGTTTGCTAATGAAATAGTCTCGCAACTGTGTAACTTGCGATACACAGAGCTGCTTGACATCTTCGACTCCCCTATCCCCTATGTCTCATGGCAAAACTATCCCTTCAATCGCCGAACTACTGTGATGCATTTGGTGCTTAGTCATTTCAACAAAAATAATTATGTTCATCCTATGAAGGTCGGTGTTTGACCATTTCATAGGCCCAAAAGAGTACGTGAGAACTACGTATGCTGTATACCCTTGGACTCAAGAATCCCCAGATACTTATATGAATCACTCTCGAACATTGCCTCTATAAGGTTCTCGTTCTCGTTCCCCAATTCTCCGGATTCCAATTCTCTTCGATTGAAATGCACTATTCTGCATTTATCTAGTCCAAAGTCCATGTGGAGGTCATTTGAATACTGTCAAGTGAAAATTGTTCACTCGCTGCAGTTTTTGGTTTGGACTAGCGTACAACTCAAAGTCATCCATGTACAGGAGATAGGTCATTATATGACCATTCGCATCACCATGTATTATGAATCCATGAGACATGCTATTCAGTGTTTGGCTCCATGGATTCAACGCTGAACAGAACCATAATGCACTGAAGGAGCTCCCTTGAAAGATACCCGTCGTCATCGCACGACCCAGGAGGTCAATGATGCGTGGGGAGATCTTGTAAATGTTCAAAACCTCAAGCCATTAGTCATGTGGTACCGAAGGAAATGCTTTCTTGTAGTAAATGTAAGCCATGTGCAAGTTTCTCTGATCTTTCTTAGCTTGCGTCATGGCCACAGCGTCAATGATAACTATATCCGTGCTTTGATGCGAGTTTTCGGAACATCCTTTTTGTTGTTTGGTTAGGATTGTATCCTCATCACATTGCTGGTAAATACTATCTGTCATGACGATTGTGAGGCACTTATAAATCGTTGGAAGACAGGCGGTTGGTCGAAATTTAGATGGATTTCGAGGGTTTGGTTTTTCTGGCAACATATACGTTGTTCCTTCGAGCATTAAGTTCGGCGTTAGATCAGGAAGTTTCATGATCTTCTGGAAACTTTTTGCCAACGCAGTGTGCCTGCCCTTTCCTTCTCAGGTTTAAACCACGCAGCGTCTAAATTGCTTCTTTTATTCTTTCCCCAAACACCAGACTAGCAGTCGGCATGTCTCCCGATTGAGGAACTCCACTGTTGAGCTGCATGTTCTGCTCCTTATTTATTTCACAGTAGAACCTCCTTCCATCTTCATTGAAGTTCCAATCTTGCTGCCTTGATGCACTACTCTTGTTGTATCGACGCAGTCTGGCAGCAAGAACAAAAAGTCTTTGCCGATGAGAATCAGTTATCTCATCTAATATCCTTGGTTTCAGTGTCTCGATGTTCCGAGGGGAGACGATATCATTAACACGGAGTATCCGGTTTCCGGCTCTGCTTCCTCTCTAATATTGGGTGAGTCGAACCAATTTGCTACTTACTTTGCTGACAACCATATCCAACCTGATTTTCCATGCAGGATCTTGTTTCCGTCTTGTGGCAAAGACTGCATCTGTAGGCCTAGTTCTGCGACCTAAAGTTCTAACAACTGCCACAGCCGCACAGTATACAAGAGTTTGCAACTGTAAGATTGATAGTTCTGCATTGAAGTGCAAAGGCGAAACCTTGTAGTTGAGGTGCCATATCAGTGCACGCAGATCATTAGTGATATTGAGCGTTTTTGATCTACTAGATTCTGTTCCCCTATCCTTGCGGCTAGATGCGGGAATTCAAGTAAAGAGAGACGATGATGTTCCCTTCTCACACTCTGCCCACTACTCTGAGCCACAAAAAAGAGGTGCATCACATCTCTGTTCATATTGAATGTCCATTTTAATCGCCTCATTGAACGCTGAATCTCCACTACAGCCTTCGGTTGAATCGGGCTGTCTGCTTCTGGATGATGTGGTGGTACTCGAGCATCGAAAGGTTTTGCAGGAACATCAACAACGTGATAGCTTTGAACTGGTTCATAAGTCTTAGCTTGATATTGCACAGCTTCATTGAACAGATGTTTATTGTTGACGTTTTCTCCCGCCGCTTCCACCTCTCGCCTAACCTCTATTGCTCGGTCTTCTGAGATTAGGAGATAATTGAGGATGTCCTTGACATTCATGATGAGATCCTTTAGGCTGAATTGCTGTATATGGGGATACTTCATCGAGAACTTTGTCCTCAAGCTGTAGTCCTTCTCGCGCTTGGCCCCGGATTTCGTGCTTTGATAATAGAGATGCATTAATTCTTCCATCATATTTGTTGTCCACATGATGCTGTCCAACGGTACTCCTGACAAGGTGGTTGATTGCAAATAGCTTGAGCTAGCCCAAGCATCTTCAACAGGCACAGTCGATGTTCCACTGTTTTCCGCGTTCCGCAGATGTCCTTGCTGGACAGATTGTTGATCGGCGAGATCTGTCTGACAATCACGCAGCTGACCACGACAATCATCCTGCATGCTGTGGTCCTCAGTGGTGGCTCCAGGTGGGGCTCGACGATCCTCGGGGAGCGATCAGCGTTTCAATAAATTCATGAAACTCTCCAACATGATTGGATTTTTTTATGTTCCTTTTAGTCCTTCTCCTCCTCGTTTTTTGGCTGTTTGGCATGTGTAACCCTCTCAGTAGCAATGCTATGGCCAACGTACCATTTAAAAAGTTTTAGAGGAAAGCTCAAGCCCTACCGCGCCGACAGCGTGAGAATACCATCGGTAGGGGTAATTATTGTTATTACTATTATTATTATTATTATTATTATTATGATTTCTGTTATTTCTCGAAAACTGATCTCGGGTTATATTACCCGGTGTGTAATCACCAGCCATGAACTAAGTCAAGTGCCTGATGAAGTCCAGATGTTGTAAATCAAATTTTTGATCAAATTATTATTATCATTATTTCATGAGAACAAGCACTTTCGAGTTGAGCCTTAGAATTCATCGCGTCTTTTCTGCCAACAGCAAAATCCTGATTTCATCTCTATTCTGAATTTTTTTCAAGTTTTTCGCTTGAAACGCCGCATTTTTCGTTAACGGAGGCTTTAAATGAATTGAAGGCCTGGATGCAATAACCGCCTTAATGCTCCAACACGCGGAGAAGTATTCTCCGCAGAGGAAAGTTGGAAGTAAAACTTCGGTTACATGAAAATTGTTCGAATTTAAGTTTTGACAAACAATCCTCGTACAGAATTTGATTACCCATCTTTTGTATGAAGCAACCAAAATCGTAGGTTAATTCGTTTCTTATTTATTTGAAGAAAACATAGTTTTTCGTTGAAAAAAAATTCAATACTTTTTTGCGTTCAAATCGCCAGATCTTCGCCGGAAATTGATATTTTCCTTTGAAAATTTAACACAACATACTTCAACATATTCTACGACTGTTGAAGTATTTCGAAAATTCCAAAAACATTTCAGGGCCGCGAAGGGAATTTTCGAAAATATTTTTCCTGAAATCTAGGATACATATATACAAGCGGAAGAGTTGTGTGAGGAAGTTCTGAATTTTTATGACTTCCAGTAAAAAAAATGTTCTTTAGGGTTCATAGAAGTTTTTCCGAAAAGTTTTAGATCTCTAGTCATTAGGGGAAAAAAGTAAGAGCGTAACGTAAAATTGAACTAGAAATATGTACGAAATATTAAAACACATTTTTCATCGATCATCATTCTTAGGTCATTAGAGCTAATAATAAGATTATGATCTCGTCTTACACTAGAGTAAACAAAGCATCGTTTTTAGGTACGGACAAAGAAGTTCGAGAGTGTTGTTTATCAACAAACTGACTTACTATACCTACCAAAAGTCGCTATTCTGCAAGAGCATCGTTTGCATCATTTTATATTTTCTACAAACACCAGTGCTTAAAAGTTAAGTAGCATGTTCACTACTCAATTAACAAGGGGTCGAAAAAAACCAAAAAATGGACCGTCGAGGCGAAATATTTCAAAAACTTGCACAAACAAGGTAGGTTTATGTTCGTCTGATAACTGTCAGTAAACATGTCTGATTTTATTACAGTTAAAACTTCACCTCTTTAGTTGGCACCTTAGCTAGTTCCATTTCTAATTAGAAAATTCAAATTTCTGATTTAAAATGAACCTTTTTTAGTTAGAGTGTATATATTTTGCTGATAAATAGTCTTTTTGAGGTAGAAACTCAATCTTTCTGGTTAAAACTAATGCCTTTTTGGTTTAAAATTAATTCCCTTTCAGGTTCAAAAGTCTGATTCGGAGATGATTCATTCATTATTTTGAAAACGAAATTTTTTGTTCGGAAATCAATTCATTGATTAAATATTCAACAATTTTATGGAAAATTCCAACCATTTGTTCAGAATTTAATTTATTTGGTCAATTATGTTGAATTGTTTTGACGATATATTTTTTTTCGTGTTAAAAATCTATCATCTACAGTGGAGAATTCATTCATTTGGTTGAAAGATTTGGGTCTTGGTTTGAAGTGAACTTTTACCTTGAATATTCAACTTCTGTGTCAGGAAGTGAATTGGTTTTTAGTTGCGTTTGGATTTATTTTGGCAGAAAATTAAAAATTAGGTTGCATATTATATTTGTATGTATATTTGTATGTAGTTCTACAGTTCCCTTGGAAATTCGAAAGTTTTGTTGTAGAGATGATTATTTCGTTGAATGTTCAGCTATTTCGTTTGTGTGAACTTTTCCGATAAAAAATTCAAGTAATTCGTTAACTTATTGTCCTTTCTCATTGAAAATTTATCTGTTTCGGTTAAAAATTTACTTCATTGGTGGACATTAAACTGCCTTCAAAATTTTTTTTTTGGCTTAGAAATCTAGCTTTTTCCTTCTTTGTCGACAAGCGTACCTGGTTTTTGGTGTTTTCCTTTAACTTAAATCTTACAAAAAGTACTGAAAATAATTATTAATATTCAATTATTATTATTATATTGTTATTAGTTATATTCAAATATTGTTGTATGATTTGATATATTTTATGAATCGTTATCATGCCTTCTTTTGTTTTTATAAATTTTTTACGTCAAGGCCATGTTAAACATGGGTCACAAGACCCAAATTATTGATTTTTTTTTTGCAATGACCCACGTCCACGCCGCAATAAATATCGCCTTGATATTTTGAAGGAAGCTTTGGAAAACAATAAACTACGTTTGTATGCAACATTTGGTCCAAAATTTTGGAAAAAATTTCTCAAAAAATTTTTTTTTTCTTGGAAATTTCGAACCTAATGTTACATACGAACGTAGTTTATTGTTTTCTAAGGCTTTCCTCAGAATATCAACTCGTTATCTACTTCGGTGCAGACGTGAGTTGTTGCGATAAAAAGACGTCGGTAAGGTAGGAATCGGGTAAGTTTAACATGGCCTTAACCCTTAACAGCCAAAATTTTTTTCTCTAATCTAAGCATCTCATAACATTTACAACATTGTAAATGTTCGCCTCATTCTTATGTGTCAAAGTCTTCAGTTATTGAATAATAAATAATCATAATAAATAATCAATAATAAGATATAATAATATTTACCTATAATATTTTCGAATTCTATAGACACAAGCTAAAATACCCGTTCAATGGTTTGTGTTCGCGTCACGACAACATCTTATACGTTTGCAGCGCACCATGAGTGATTTTTTGATCGCTCTCTCTTTTTTTCCCCAATGACTAGAGATCTGAAACTTTTTGGAAAAACCTTTAAAAACCCTGAGAAACATTTTTCTCACTGAAAGTCATAAAAATTCAGAACTTCCTCACACAACTCTTCCGCTTGTATATATGTATCCTAGATTTCAGAAAAAAATATTTTCGAAAATTCCCGTCTCGGCCTTGAAATGTTTTTGGGTTTTTTGAAATACTTCAACAGTCGTAGAATATGTTGAAGTATGTTGCGTTCAATTTTCAAAAGGAAATATCAATTTCCGGCAAAGATCTGGCGAGTTGAACGCAAAAAAGTATTGAATTTTTTCTCGACGAAAAATTATGTCTTCTCTAGGTAAATAAGAAATGAAACAACCTACGAGTTTGTTTGTTTTATGAAAAATATGCTTAGAAGGTATGGTTCTGATTGACCGTTAGTGAGAACCGCATTTAGTTCATTTTTAGGGACTGTTAGATAATCGGAATCTTATATGTAGCTTGTCTGAGTAGTACTAGGCTTAGGCTTGTTATTTTCAACACTCGAGAAGTAGACTGCAAAATGATCTATTATTTGATAAGAGTCATTAATGATTCTTCCATTACTAGTTATTTCTTCTGGAAGATAACTTGCGCCACCTGACTTGTTTACAAACCGCCAAAATGCGCTTGGTTCATTTTGCGGCGATGTTTAAGTCGAAACAGTATTGAGTGTATGGCGGAGTTCAAATTTCATCCCGTAGCGGTGTTGTTAAAGTGCAGCGACAAGGGGTATTGTTGTTGAGATGAGTCGAATCTGAATGCTTCTTTAAGCTTCTTACTGTCACTCCGAAAAATTTTTGTCGCATACTCTCTGATGGTCAAACAACTTCCTAATAATGTGACAAGTGTTCTTTCAAAGCGTTTTTTGAGTCACTGCCAGTAGTGTACCTACTTCTGGATGTTGAGGAAATTCAGTGCATCTTGTGTGCACATTGCCTCTAGCCGATATTACAATGGGATGAATCGATGCATGTTTCACGTTCCTTTATGATACATTTTCTTTCTCATTTATCTGACCCTCTACTTATCACGATGTCTGTTCGATTAGCTCAAATATAATAATCCATCCGATTAGTAACATCCCAGTGAAACATTCAATCTTCATTTTCTCAGACATAAACAGGGATAAGTTTGGACTGAGGTATCCATTATTTTCATAGTCCAAGTTTCAGGGCAAGTTGTTGATGTTTATTGCCCGCTTCATCATTAGGCTCAGTGTATATTTTCTCCAAGTCATAACCGACAGCCATCAATGATGTGCTATATGGATTCGTTATTATCTCTACACAAACAGCACCTGACAATCATGTTCTAATGGAAAACGTGCTTGCGACCGTTCCTGGTGCTAACAACTTAGTTCCAAAACAAGGATAGCTTGTTGCTTCTAAAACAACACTTATTTCATTATGGTTCCTGCCTTGATATTCAAGGCTTCCACTGAAGACGACTTCGAAGCGTGTCATCAAGATCTGCGTTTCAGGTGTTGTTGTGGAACGCGGAATCTCGACTAGTCCGGGTCCTGCCCTTTGAAATTGCTGCAGCAAATTGATATACGTGTCTCGCAACTATATAACGTGTGATACATATAATTTATTAACAACTTTATCGCTCCTATCACTTATGTTTCGTGGTAGAACCACTCTCCCAAATAGCGAACAGTTGTAGTGAATTCATTGCTTGGTCATTTCAACGCAGATCGTTCTGTTGATCCTACTAAGGAGCATATTTGAATGTTCGATAAGCTCAAGAAAGTACGTGAGAACTGCACATTGGTCTGCAGCATTGGCCTGAATAGCCCTCATTATGTTGGTCGAGTTGAGAGAACTCTGCAAAACGATCCGGAATCTTACACTGAAGGCTGTCATTATTCAATAATTCATGACCATCTTCATCATCAGGTATTTTTGATTTTGGAAGATATTATTTGTAGCGCGGATGGATTTAGTTGTCTCCGGTTACCCAGGATCAAAGTTCTTGATCTGTGTTGCCCAAAACATCATTGCACGAACTACTTAGTCTCTCAAACGTGGCTGATCTTCGAGTTCTGCTGAAAGGCACTTTTTAATCGTTGCAGGCAAGCTGGTGGTCATAATCCGGACGGATTTTGAGCATACAATTTTTGAGGCAACGTACACGTGAGTCTGGTGAGTAAAGAATTTGCATCAGATCTCGATTGCTGATGTTGTTTTGGAAAAACTCTGCTTATTCAGGGTGTACACTTGTTGGGGTTTCCGACCAAAAATTGTGCACTTTGTCTAGAAATAGTGCTATGCAGTGACTTGACCCCTAGGAAATTGTTGAAATGCCGATTCTGTGATGGAAGTAGGGTCCATGATTGGCTTGTTACTTGCTCTCTTCTTCAGTTTAAACCACGCAGCGTTTCAATTGCTTTTGTCAGTGTATCCCCAAACAATTGACCAGTAGTCAGCTATATCTTCCAATCGTAGAACTTTCGTGTTCAGCTGTGTATGATTATATCCATTTAGTCGACTGTGGATCCTCCTTCCATCCCTATCGAAGGATAAACCTTGCTGCCCTTGTGCACTACTCTCTTATTGTATTGACACAGTCAAGCAGTAAGAACTTGAAGTTCCTGTGATTAGGAGTCCGTAGTTCCGCTGATATTAGTTATATTGTGTTTCTAGCATTTTCTTAGGTAGATTTCTGTCTAGTTCTCATATCAATCACGTTTTCTCAATGAATATTATTGGTGAGAAAAGAAGTACAATTAAGGCTATTCCAGTTTATGTCAAGAGTAGGGATGTGAAAAATATCGATAGGAAGCGTCGCATGAATTATGTATGATGGATTATGATATACTCAAAAAGGGATGATCCTCTTCAAAAATATGATGTCTGGTTTGGTGTCCCTAGATATTCTTGTCCTTTTCAGAGACACAAAAACAAATGGTTACGAGAAGACATTGATGAGCTCGAGCTCTGATATGAGCTTGTTCATCTCAAATTCTTGGTTTAGACATTATATGATCCACGGGTATACTTAGTGCAGAGGCAGAAGCCGTAGAATGATTAGCTTATCTTTGTAGGATTTGAAATCGGGATTAAGTGGGACCCTGTATTTTTTCCATTTTTTTTATCAAGCGCTTCTAACGTGATAATGAATAGGGCCGAAACATTTTGCAATGCTATTCTAGCCATGCTCTATTAAAAACTTCTAACAGCACATCAACAAAAACAATTAACAGCCACTAAAGATTTTTTTCAGCATCGTAGATTATTTTCAACATTATTGATGAATTTTATCCAAATTTTAGAACATTCAATGCCAAGAGGCGAATTTATATACTAAACTATGAGATTTTCCACTGAGATGAATATGAGTGTCCAACTGAAAATATAAAATTCCTACGCAGAAAGAGCGTTAATTCGCATATCCTTCTTTGGGACTATTTTTATATAACCTGGTGCCTAGCTTGAAAGAAAAACCCACGATTCTACCTAAAAATCTAATACCACTGACAGCCGGAGCACATATACGTGGGATTCGGAACTACTCCTACTCTTGAAACTTCCCTCTTACTGCATAATTTTTACCTGCATAGCATTTGATCTAATTGTCCTTGCGTTCATTCCCCTTTGCTATTAAGATCTCAATGATTTGAAGGGTCCGCGGTCTATTCCTGTTAACTTACGTTTAGGAAATTTTTCACAGCGACGAAAAAACATTGCCAATTTGGCAATTTTAATTATATTTTTACGTAGTAAATTGTCTTCTGTTCATTTACCCGATAGGATTGAGGTATAAAAATTTGAATCGATTTGGACAATATCAAACGTCAATACGATATGTGAAAGCTATTAATCTGTTAACCACAGGGTGTCCTCCGGTCTATTCCTGTTAACCGCAAGTTCCGCGCCTGATACTCTTAACCTTTCGAGGAACGTTTACGATTTTCTTCACGATTGCGCATTTCTTCGCTATCCCGTGTGCAACGGAGAAGTTGAATGAACGAGAATATTCGACATCCCATGCAGAATATTGACCTTTTTGCAGAAAGTCGAATTTGTTAATATAACAACTTTTATGAATGATTAAAGTAGATAAACGTCAATTATTTCTGTGTTTGACGTGGTTTTCAGACAAAAATGTCGTGAATGGCGTAAAAGTCGACCCGACTCATGTTTGACACACACATAGAGTACACTAAACACTCAGTAAAAGGATCCTTGCACTCCAATTATTCGAACTAACTGAGCTTATTAATTGAAAAACTAGAATCGGATAAAGTTCAGATTCGACCAGTTTGGAATATGGAGAAAGAGACATCCAGGTTGCGGATAGGGGCACGCCTCCCAGAAATGGGTGGTACCGGGAAAATCAAATACCCGGGGTAGACAAATGCCAGCTAGGGGAAGGAACCCTGACTTCAAACCAAATATGAGTGAGTCTCTTAAAAACAATATACCCCAAGAGAGGTCAAATCTCTCCATCGGTTCCGACCGGGTGAAAGACCCGGTGGCCGATGCCGGTTTTATGGATTTTAGGGAAGACCAAAGATACTCCACGAATCATACCATCGATTCGTTAGCGGGTGATGAAATATGCAGGAATGT